>JACEIK010006815.1:0-45828 GCA_018107945.1 Datura stramonium | reverse complement strand
CGCCAAAA
Source organism: Datura stramonium (assembly GCA_018107945.1). NCBI lineage: Eukaryota > Viridiplantae > Streptophyta > Magnoliopsida > Solanales > Solanaceae > Datura > Datura stramonium. The sequence continues at coordinate 45,820 of JACEIK010006815.1, read as the reverse complement.
AAAAAGGGGGATATATCTATCAGTTCTTCCATTCAGGGCAGATCTATGTAGAAGGATGGGGTTCCACTGTAATATCCCGCATCCCCTTTCCCTGTATGATTAGTTCGCCGTTGTTAAAAGTATTTGAATTCAAGAGATCAAGGTTGCGTCTAAGCCTAAAGACCTGATATCCATTTCCAGTATACAATTGTGTTAAACCAAGATTTAACGAGTTAAAAGAGTCTTGGTACAAGTTAAGTTACAAGTGACACTATGGTTAGTTCTTCTCTAAATGAGCCATACAAGGTCCAACTTTGAAGGAGTGTATCTACCAAGTTATAAAGAGTTAAGGGTTGAATGACCTATCAAATTAAAGGTCTTATGATGCTAATTTCCAGCCAAACAAACCGCTCGTCAATCCGACCTCGGTACAAGAAGTTATGCACATTTTACCCTGGACTGCTCAAGACCAAAATTGGTCGCGGTGGACCTTCACCTATGTGCTTCACCTACTTGTTTAGACGTCCTACCTGCTTGAGCTATGTGCTTCACCTATGTGCTTCATCTACTTGTTTACAAGTCCTGCTTGGTTGAACTATTGTTTACACATTCTACTTGGATGAACAACTTGCTTATACGTCCTGGTTGAGCTACTTGCTTATATGTCCTACTTGCTTAACTAGGGCGACCCACGTGCTTAGGGAAATTAATGATCTACTAGTCCAAGTAGGTGAAACACTGATAGCAACCACGACGGCATACTCCAAGGGCTTCTATGAAAAATCAAGAAAATGCTTATCGTGAAAGAAGTGTCCAAGAATGAGCTCAAATATTATGATGAGGAGTGGGCTAAGTGCTACAAAAATTTCATGATCCAAATCCAAACCCAAATAGAAGAATATTGGGTTCACATGAAACCCAAAAGAGAGCTAAACATGGAGCCCAAAAGAGAGTTGCATGTGAAGCCCAAAAATTGGGTGATATTCATGCCCAAAGAGGGTTGAATTGCCTGCATAATAGACCAGCATGCACGCCCAAATAGGGTTGTCTTATATGATCAAATAGATGTCGGTTTTGGTGCCAAGAATTGTCATTTTTTCCCCTTATTTTTGTTAGATAGGTTTTAGGAAGAATTTTGGTTTTATTTTACTTGTTGTCCTAGTTTAAAGCTTTCTAGTTAGGTATTAGTATTTATTATTTCCATAAAAACAGGATTTGAATCATGCTATTTGGGATAGTTTCCCTATATAGAGAGAGGTGGATTTTGTTATTTTTATTAGACAAGAATATTATGAATTATTATTTGAGAGGTTTCTCTTCTTTACACCTTTGTATGTGGTGACTATAGATTTATCTTACAACTTTACAAGAAATATTCTTTAGGAGGTAAGATTAATTTTTAAATTGATATTTTTGGTTTCTATTAAAGTAAATTAAAGAAGGTAATTAGTTTTATACTAATTATTCTCTCTAATATCTTCGAAACGGGGGCCTAAATAACTTTTGATCTAAGTTCTCGAATTGACTTTATTAGTATCATAATTAGTTTTAATCCGCTAATTTATGAATACTAAGATCAATTAGGATTCTTAGCACTTATTTTGAAATTTGGGAATTTTCTTCTTGAATTTCACATATCATTCAATTTGTCATTTTCGCTTCCACATTATTTTCTTGTTTTATTCAAATAACCTGATTTTTATGACACACCTACTTAAAACAAGTGGTTTGACAAAGGCCAAGTAGGTGATGCAGCTACTTACTTATACTCGGCTCATATTTATATAAGCAAAAGACAAAGATAAGAGCAAGAGGTGGGCTGTCTTGGGTCAGCCCAAGACCCATCTGCCCAAGTCCATTAAGGGCCAAATATAGGTAAGTATAGCAGCCTCATTTCACCATTTACATGTAGAAACCAGTTCACAAAACTCTCACTCTTCAAAGGCAGCCGCCCCTCTCTCCACTTAGGATTCTAAGTTCTTCATGTGATCTTGCAAAATAGCCCACAAATCCCCTTTTCTCCTCTCTAACTTCTAGTATTTTGGAGAGTTCTTCAAGGGGACTGAAGTGAAGGGAGCTATAGGATTTGGCAGCAAGGTGCCCCCCTCCCCTCCTCCATCCTCCAAGTTTAAGGTAAGAATTTCATGTTACAAGCTCAGATTTTCTTCCCCACTTTCACGTGATGCTTGTGTTGACTTTTCCTCTCCTATTTAAGTTGTTCGGAGAGAGTTTCAAAGGCAACAAGAGAAGGAAAATTGAGGGTTCAACAGCTTAGGTAAGACGTTGCCCCATCTTTGTTTATATGCTCATTTGAGCATTCTATACGTATTCTTTTGTTGGAACTCACGGGACAGTGGTCAGAAGTCGTGAGTTTGAAGTTTTCTTGTTATATTGAGATGGTTGGGGGTGTATTATTGTGTTGTGAAGTACGGGAGGTCATGGCTGGCCTTAGAGAATGATTGGGTAAAGTTGCTAGGGGCGAAATTGAAAGGTGTGGCAGTACACCGTCTAAATTGTGGGTTGTGCGTGCTTGTTGCCTGTTACTCATTTATGTACTGTTGCGGATTAGTGGGACCCATGTATGCCGGAAAGTGCGGGAAGACCTCATGAAAAGGTCGTTTCATGTAAATAGATATAGTGGGCAGAAAGTGTATAAGAACGTCGTTATATTGAAAAGTTTACGAGTTTGTCGCTCGACTACTGTTTGGCAGATTATGTATGTGATGTGAGCTGCTTGGTTAGCTGCTTCTATAGTTTTCATACTTGTCATTTGAAATAGATAAAGGTGGTTGCTTTAAAGGAAAGGTAGGCACATTATAATTTACCCAAATTGAGGTATGTAAAGCTAAAAACTTCCTTCGCCTTTAAGGCAAGACCCCGGTCACTTGTTTCACTTACATGAGTCAACAAGATCCAAATGATACGTGATATATACTCATCACATTTCACATGCCATATACATAAGTCTTCACATGTTTCATGTCTTATTTGTCCACTTGATTACGAAGTCTCATTACTTGTCATTACTCCTTACAAGTTAAGTATCCAGATGTCTCACATGATCATACTTGCATTCATTTGAAATGTCTATACTTGCTTTATCAGTTGTACCATTTGTTCATATTCACTTGTTATATCCCTTGTTGGGATCCATTTGTATTATGAATGTCACCAGGTTCTTGTCCACCTCAACCAAGCTAGCGGCATGACATCCACACCACCAATGCCTAGGTTGCAACTTTGTGTATATATGTATAAGAAATATAATAAATACTAATTGCGCCACCCAGAGAAATAGTTGAACAGATAATGCCAATGGTGGAGAGTCAAATTCGTTGTCAAGGGACACACTTTCAAATCCCATCTGGTGCACTTTTTCATAAAGCTTTTTGTAGAACTTTTTATGTTGATCTTTGTTGACCTTTTCTCTATTCTTAATTTTTGCTGACTTTCTCCTTCCTTTTAATTTTAAGCATAAAATATAAGAAGTTTCCTTCTTCCAAGTTGTATGTTTTGCGTTAAGTTGTCATAATTATTACATTTTTTCATTTAATCGATTTGTCAATATAAATCGAAAAGACGAATAACCCAAAACGAACACAAAATTTATCAAACCGGCTAAATGTTTTCTTTATTTGGACCGTATAAATAGCAACACCTTTACATTCAAAGCAATGTGGCACCTGAACCTCCAAATCCTATATTAACCTCTACTTCTATTACATGCAAGAAATGTAGAGGAATTCAGCTAGAAAAGGAAAACATAAAATTCCTTACCTTTGACTCTGTTAGCTCCAAGGGCATTGAATGTTGCCTGAACAAAATTTTGCAAGTAATGAGGTTGTATGAACACCTTCACCTGAAACAGCCCATCCAACTTCATGTTAGACTCAAAAATTGGAAGCCAGCGCATAAACAAGCCAAGACACTCCATATGGACTAAAGATCATGCAGAACTACTGATGTCCAGAAGTTCAGGTTTATTCATGAGCCAGCTTAACTACAATTTAAACTACCAGCCTTGCAAATATTCAATAAAAAATGCAGAAAAAGTTGCGAAGAAGATGAATATAATGCATAAATTAATCTATTGTTCCAGCTGTCTCCGGAAGAACCACATGAATGTTTGAGGCTTCCATACTTACAGGAATATGAAGGAAAACAAATTAGTGATAAGCCACTTTAACTTTTGGGGGGTCTGGAATTGTGTGCTTGTGTGTTTCCTTTTATAAACCACCCACTCCCTCTTAGTATAACTCAAACTAGTCTGATAGAGTTTACCATAAAGCTAACACCTCTTGAAGGAAACTATGCTTCGTTGACATAGTTAGCTCTCTTTTTGGTGGGTCATGAATACTCCCTCCAACCCAATTTAATCGGTGTCTTTAGCTTAGAAAAAATGAATTTGACCAATTCACATAGATACATTGAACTAGATTAATTATTTTTCAAAAATAGGATTTTATGTTAGAAATTGAAGTACTATATAAATTGCATTTTTCCGCCACATACAACTGAAACTGATATCTAATATACATCTGCAAGTTTAGATTCTAGACCTTCCCAAGAATCATATACTGCTTCAGGAAGGAAAAAAAAGACTGATCGAGGACTGAGAAAGCCATGATAAACTAATCAACTGCTCTTTGTCCTTAACCATAGTTCATAGTATTACCGGCAAGTAAGAATTCCTTACTTGAACTAATTATAGCTTAGTTTATGTCCAAAGAAGCATGCATGAGGACAAGTCAATATGATCCAGTAATTTCTAAAAGTTGACGACAAGATTATATTGTACTCCACAGAGACACTTATCACACCATTTGATATTTTCATCCCATTAGTACAAGATCCCATTAGCTTACAATTTATCTCTTAGATCTATACCTGCTTTCTTAGATCTATGCCTGCTGATTAGAAATCTGAATACATTAATAGGTACTTTTATAATTGCAAGCAAATCCAATGGAAAGTGGATTGAACTCGAACAGCCAAGAGATCAGCAACAAAAAAAACAAACTAATAAAAGCAGCGGGAAATTTCACGGATTAGATGAAAGGGGAAGGAGATAAAACCGTGCTTCCACATAGATCAATTCCAAAATGTAGCAAAATTGATGAAAACGGTTGAAATTTTATACTACGAAAAGAACTGTTTATTTGAATTAGATTTAGCCTAATTTGTTTTCAGGTTTACCTTCTTACGGAGACCGGAGGTACCAGGCTTCTGGCCTTCAAAAGGCGTTGTTTCGACGCGAGTAACCTTGAACGTCACCATTTTCTTCACCGGAAAACGAATCAAAAGCACACAGAATTAAAACGCAGAAATTCACACATATACAGGCACGCATTTGCTTTACATTGGATACACGTATACTGTTATAAAGAGAGAGAGAGAGAGAGAGAGAGAGGGGATCTTACATCTGAAGATTGGAAAGATGGAACGAGTGAAGGACGCGTGTAGAGCTTCGAAGAGAGTGAAAGCTATAACTTAGCGGAAAAATCCTTTTGGCTCACAACGGCCCAAATATCTGTTCACAATATAAACCGATTTATTTTTTATGACTATTTCTCAATACATGGGAAGCGGACAATTATAAAATTTCCTTTTCAATTTATTTAAATAAACAAGTTTAATAAATTAATTTTTGTATGCACATTAATAAATTAATTATTTTTCTTTAACTTTTTTATTGATCAAGCTTTAACCTTTGTGGTTAGGAAAATTAAATTTTCAATTTATTTAAATAAACAAGTTTAATAAATTAATTTTTGTATGCACATTAATAAATTAATTATTTTTCAACTTTTTATTGATCAAGCTTTAACCTTTGTGGTTAGGAAATTAAATTATATCTTATAAATATATTTTAAAAAATTAAATAACTTTTTTCTCATTTTTACTTATCCTTCTAAACAATAAATAATATGATAATTTTATTATAATATTTTTTAAATATAATAAATTTAATATTTTAAAAATATTTTTAATTTTTTTAATTTTTTTATTATTTTTGTTTGTATTTTGTTATTTTTAATTTGTCTATTAATTCTTGGATTAAATTAAATAAATAAAAATAAATATCTATTTTTAATATAACGTATGAGAAAAGGAATAGGAGAAATATTTTTTTTATGTTCAGTGTGTGTGACTAAATAGAAGGAATAATTCGCCCGTGATTCATTCCTTATCAAATTCCCATAAAAAAATTCTGCATGTGTATGAGTAAATTAATTTATTATTTTTCTTAATTTTTTATTAAAAAATCATAAAATTAAAAAACAAAAAAAACCAAAATAAATAAAAAATTTGTTTTTTTAATTTTATATATTTTTCTTTTACAGTTTCACTGATGGCTTTATAGCTACAAAATAAAACTCAAGGTACCTTCTTCTTTTTTCTATTTATTTGGGTTTTAATTTAATATATGTATATGTTACACACAGCAGTGATATTTGTGCGTGTCATTGAAAGAAATATTAATGGGCGTTTTATTTGATAAGAAAATTTAAAAAAAAAAAAAAGGAAAAGAAAAGAAGGTGAGGTGACAATAGGGTATGTTATTTGATAGATCATAGGGGCGGTGAAAAATAAGCACCGTTGAGACTCACTTTTTCCACATGGCTTGTTGAACACATAAAGCACATCACAAGCATTCTTGTGTTGAGTCATTCAAACGCCACAAGAAAAGCTACTGGAAAGCAGTAATCACTTGGGCCCGATCCATTTGAATTATTTAAAAAGTCATAAAGTTTAAAAATTTTTAATTTAATTTTAATTAAATTACATGTTTTTTTTGTTTTTTTAATTTCTTATTTGTTAAATTATGCTTTATGTGTTTATTTTTGTATTTTAATTTAAAATATTAAAAATAAGCCAACTCGCCTCTTGCTCCTCTCTTCATCTCTGTCTTGCCAAGCTAAGAATTATTGCCCTATCCCCCTTTGCTCATCACTTACGATCTTTCATCTCAAAAAAATTATCTTAATTACTATATAAACAGTAAATTAAAAATAATTAAATATAGTCATTGTAATCAAAGGAATTTCATTCAAATTACACAATAGATGATAATATTTTCACATTTATTATAATTTTTAACTATTTTTTTATATAATATTTTTCCTGATTTATAAAAATAAATATGTTAATTTTAATTTTGTGCTTCTTTTTTAGTAGATCCTGACACTGATGTGAGGTCTATAAATATGTTATAAAAATATGTCAATATTTCTGCATGTGCACTTAATTACCACTTTAGTCCATATATATATTATTTGTTTTAATTCTCATGCGTATACAAATTTATAGCAAATCTCAAATTTATAAATATAATTTTTTATTGCAGATCTCAAATCTACACATATGGTTAAAGAAATTTTGCAACATTTTCATATGTATCTTTTTCTTTTTTATAATTTATATGTGCATAAATTTATAGTAGATTTCATATCTATAAATATAGTTGGAAAATTTTAATATTTTCGTTGTACATTTTTTTTCTTATGAAATATGTACACTTTATATATATACACACAAATTAAGAAACTCTCGTATCTACAAATATAATAGAGAAATTTTTCGATATTCTCGTATGTACATTTTTTTAATTTTTTTTCAGTGAGTAGGTTTATCAAAAAAAAATTAAATCAAATTAGATAATATTTAGTTTGTCATTTTTATAGTTTTTTCTAAAAGACATCCAATCACTAAATTTGAAACGTATTTTTAGATTTCATCGAAAATTTTAATTGGTCAAAAAAATTTCACTCTAAAAAATTCAACAAATAAGATCATCGACATCGCAAAAAAATAAAAAAATAACAAGAGAAAATAAAAAATAAAATTGAACCATCAACGAGCAGGTTCAATATACTTGTTAAAGTAATTAAAAAGTAAGTCAAATGGACTTTCTTTTGAATAAAATTAACAAAATTATTTGTGCTCGCGTGATATGAAAATTAATATATTTGAAAAAATATATTTTTATAATTTCAGGCGAGACATTTTAGACGTATACATATAAAAATAATAACATATTAATAAAGTCACTAATTTAAATATCTTTATTAGAATTAACATTTACATTAATATTGAACTGCAATTTTTTATTATTATATTTTCTTATAAAAAGGGACTTTTTAGATTTATGTGTCTAGTGGGATTTAACACATACTATTGTCTACTTATATAAATACGATTTTATGTATTATTTTTCTTTATTATAAGAAAGAAAAGTTTAAATAATATTGGTATTTTTATTTCCTTAATACATTTTAAGACTAATATTTATTTGCACTCTTTAAAAGAAAGAAAATAACAGAGAGTGTTAGCAGCAAGAAATCACAAAAGTACACAAAAATGCTTCATGGGAAATTTGAACCCGCGACACAAGGTCCAATTTGGACAATCCTTCGCTATTGAGTCGTGACACTCATCAATTGATTTGGGAAGTGTCTGATATGTAATACATATATAAGTAAAATATAATATGTGATTTATATATGTACACGGTATAAGTTTTTAATGAATGGTGGCCGATCACCTAGATATATTATAACTTTGTTTCGATCCATCCTACACTTTTTTTATATTTCGTATGTACACAAATTATAAATAATCCTACATCTATGTATACGATTGTAAAAAATTTTAACATACACACATATATATACACGATGTATCATATTTTCAATGATTTTCATTCATACATTTTTTTATATTCCAATATATACACAAATATGTATATACATACTCAAATTTTCGCTTAAAAATATGCATGTGTATTAGATTTCAATGTATTTGGGCTAATGCAACTCAAGAGAGTTACACATAATATTGTAGACTTGCACCCCTATGTTACACTCTGGTTTGATAGTTTCAGAATCATTACATATATATTTGTTATTGATATGACTCTAGTTATAATTTTATTAAGAAAAATTACATAATATAGCAACCATATGATAGTATTTACTATATATAATAGAGTTTTAAATAATTACAATTATTAGCCATACTTTAAATTTTAGCTATTTTTTGTATTAAATAGTAAATAAGAAAGAAATATCTTAATCTCTCTACTAATCTCGTCACTCTCTCTCGCCTAATGCACGCGCATATTTACGCATTTATTGGTCATGTTTACCTATTGCTATGTTTTAAAAATAAATTGTATGTGTATCTTCTTGTGTTTTATAATATATTTGTGGAAAAAGCTAACGCACATGATTAGATATTTTCGTGGCTTAAAGTGATGGATTCGGGGCTTTATTGTGGCTAAAAAGAGCAAGAGTGACAAAACTGAATCGACGAAACGAGTTAATAGGAATTAGCTTCGAGTGTGCATACCTTAGCTATGGCCCTGCAATACCCATGCTATGGCTTGCGATGTGAAGGCAATGTTGAGCACCTGGGAGGCGCAATGTGCTGTGCCATCTGGCACATGGAGCTACAGGCATCGGGGGCTGGCGGCCGTAAGTCATAACCCAAATCCTACTAGAACAATAAGCCGCAAAATCCAATTCTAATTCAAGAAGGAAAAACGAAGCTTAATCTACTTTATAAATACTTTATTTCCCGTCTTAGGCGTGTGGCGAAGAGAAGTACAATCTATAGTGTTGTACAATTCATACTTTAAGAATTTGTGTAATAGATCAGTTGAGTATTTATTGGAAACTCATCAAGTTCTTGTGACTCAATATAGCTTTGGAGATTTTGTTGAGCAAGTTTATATTAAAGTAAGTATTTCATTATGAATTTATCCTAATTGACTTTCTAAAATTATAATCTTTTCATAATAATTAAAAAATGTTAAATATTTTAAAAAATTTTATATTATATATAATATTTATTTTTTAATCTACCTATTTATAGTTTCTTATTTAAATTCATAGCATTATAAGTAGAACAATATGTCGATGAATTTGTCACAAAATATAATGTTATTTAGTATTTTTTAATTATTGTTATTAAAATATTATATGCATTAAATGTATATATATGTATAAGGAATGTGTGCATTTATGTTTCTTCTTCTTATCCTCTATTTTCTATATAAATAAATAAAATTTGATATTTTATTAATAGAATATTTGTAAATTATAATTTAAAATTAATTACATTTTATAAATAAATAATCTTTATATTTATCTTTACTTTATTGATTGTTTTATATTTCATGAATTGAAATATATTTATAAAATTATTATTATCTTTTATTTATATTTGTATCAAATAAGTATTTGAGTTTTGATTATTATTAATAAAATTATTTTTTCTCAAGGATCTACGCATTATAGAACGCCATTAATTTATATAATTAATTATTATTTTTTAATTTTATCACAAAATTTAATTTTTTTTACATATATTTAAAAATATATTATGATTTTAAAGAAGTAAAAGAAAAAAAAAGTTGATAATGTAAGGGTAAACAAGTATATTAAAATTAATTAGGATAAATGGGGAAAATGTCCGCTATTCAAAATTGAGGGGGAGTTTGATTTTTAAAGTAAAGTTGGGGAGGAAACGCATTTTTTACCTATATAATATTCTCATAGAAATTTTTCTATTAGAATGACTATAATCATGGTGTGATTTTTATCTCATATGCATCATGTAATTGCTAATTAAATAATAATTTGCAATCATATGATGTCTCTAATTATAGAAAATATTTTAATCTTTTATATTTTAAATAATTCAAATATATCACATCATAATTAGTGACATTGTAATAAATGTTCACAATCTTTTCATTATTAATAATATTTATTTTAAATAAATTTAATAATCTAAAATATTTTGTTGCAAAAGTACCAAATAGCTTGAAGTTCTCAATACGCCACTTGACTTAACATCATGCATCATTACCTCATTTTAATAATTTATAGACTTATTTTAAATAAATGTAATAATCTAAAATATTTTTTGTTGCAAAAGTACCAAGTGGTGAGTTTTCAATACTCCCACTTGGCCTAACCTCATACATAACTACCTCTTCTTTTAATAGTATATAGATATAGATATAAATATTATATAAGAAACTTAATAATATTAATATTATTTATTTGAATATTTATAATATTTATTTTTTCCATATTATAATATTCTAAATAATCTAGTTATGATATGATGTATTCCATATGTATCATATTACTGCTAATCAAATAATTTTTTTTGTTTTTTTAAAAATTAATTTCTATTAACAAATAATTTTTTCAGGTATGTAGAGTTATAAATATATAGAATATAAAATAAATAAAAAAACCTCAATTATCAATTCAATTTCAATTCAATTCAAATTTAAAAAATAATAATATTAATATTAGATTTATATTTTTCATATTATAATAAGATAAAAATATTTTTAATTTTTTTAATTTTTTTAATTTTTTTAATTTTTTTAATTTTTTTAATTTTTTTAATTTTTTTAATTTTTTTAATTTTTTTAATTTTTTTAATTTTTTTAATTTTTTTAATTTTTTTATATATATATATATTATTTCATAGAAATTTTTCATTAGAATGACTATAATTATGTATGATTTTTCTTCATATACATCATATAATTAATTAAATAATGATTTGCAATTATATGATGTTTCTAATTTAAAAATATTTTTATCTTCTATATTTTAAATAATTCAAATATATCACGCCATAATTAGTGACGTTGTAATAAATATTCACAATCTTTTCATTATTAGTAATATTTATTTTAAATAAATTTAATAATCTAAAATATTTTAGTAAAAGTATCAAGTGGCGAGTTCTCAATGCCAATGAAACGCAAAGAGGTAGTTCATCTTGTCATTCATCTACACAAGAACAATAGATGCAGACATTCTCAATCAAACCTGAAAAAAAACTCAGCCTTGTTTCGCTTTTTTTCTGAATCAAACTAGCAGGATATAGCCTGCAATTCTCTGGCTAAATATGGCTCGCTTGTTATGCTTTATGTATTTTCTTTTCTATGACCCACATAGGCACCCGTGGACCCTACCCATGAAATGAACAGAAAAGCAGTAATGAGACTCTTCACTCAGGTTTTATGCTCATTAAAAAATAAACTTCAAAGGAGAACTCTTTTTATTGGCCATTGTTTTGTTTTCTAATGGTCAATTTTAATGGGATGGAATATTTTCTTATAAGAGAGGCACGCCTTTGAGTCAGTTTCACTCTTGCTTGCCTAAATTTCATTAAAGAGATGAGAAGAGTTAATGAAGTGGTAATACTTTTGCTTTCTTAACGCTTAATGTCATAACTAGAGACAATATGAGTCTCTGAGGAAATGCCATTATTTGAAGAACAGAACTGACCTTCATGAAATCAAGAGCCACAATTGTCTTGACTGCCGGATATCATTGAGAAAGAAATAGGAAGAAGTGTTATCGACCACTCGCACTTTCCCTAAGAGATGGAATGAGTAAAGAATCAAGCTACAAGTCTCGATCTATACGAAACGCACTAGTTTTTTTTTTCTTTCTTTCATTTCATTGATAATGTAGTGGCACTTGATTTTGTAAAGGGGGCGCTAGCGCTTGACTAATAAGATCTCAAAGGGGCCCAAAAAAACGTACCAGGTCACACGAGGCTCGGCCGCCTTCTGTCACTTTTCAAAATCACAAAAACAACATGGAATGAGCAAGAGTATGACGTACATACGCAACCACATTTCGCTTAATCTCTACGCTTCACTACCTCCTTTTGACATATATAGATCTAAAAAATTTTACGGATTTGAGTTTAATAAAATTTCATTATCCACAATCACTTCACTCAACTTTATTAGTTTTTGACTTCTTGGCAAGGTCTGTAATCAACCTTTTGTGAAAAGAGTTACTGAATGTTAGAGGCTTGAGATTCATGGTTCGTGTTTATGTAAACTTGGCAAGTCATTTTTTATAAATAGATTATTTTTTAAAAGACTAAGTCTTTAACATTCTTCCGCTTATGTTAGTGTATGTTCTTGATGAACATCATATTACGTGGTTAGTTCGGGCCAAAGAATGACATTTGGTGCCGCCACGCACTCATAGCAGAGCACAAATTTCCAAAATAAGAAATAGCTAATCAATACATAAAAGAAATTTTTATATCTCAAATACACGAAGACTGTGCATTCATCTCACAAGCACAGATTGTAAGTTTTACTCATTTTTTGATAATGCAATTAGATTTGGTACAAAAAAGGCTACTAAATGTAAGTGGATACACTATTTCATCAAATTACCAAAACCAGATGAATGATGAAACTAAAATGAGATGAATTTATTTCTGAATTTTCCTGTTATCAGAAAATAAAATACATAAGAATTAACTAGCAAAATGACACCACAAACTTCAATAGAAGGAAATATATATATTAAACTGCCAGAAAACCTGGAAACTTATATTTAATGGACTGACTGATTTACACATCCTCCTACATAGACCTTTTTTTGGCAATCATAAGAGGGATGATCCAACATAATTTTAAAGTACTAAAATACCATCAAGGATGCAAGATGTGCAGGACATTTAAAAACTACTGTAAAAGAAGAGACGGAACCAGATGACTATCAACTGTATATCAAAGTATTATATCACGCTTTCATACATCATACACTTTAATGAACAATACATTGCTTGGGGGAATATACGCAATAATTATAATATGAAAACATATCATGCTCAAACAAGCTCTAATATAAAACAAAAATTAAGGTAAACATCTGCACCGGTGAAACTAAGAGAATTTTTTGTTTTGAACAATAAATATGATTTTTAATCATGTCCTTCAAGCTGAAGGCCAAGTGTATCAATGTATAAAATTAGAATGATTAAATATAACATTTTGCAAGAACCTGAACCATTAGGATGTGCATCACACAGTAGAAAATAGATTTAGCATTAACTTATCTACAAATGCCATAATCAGGATTCTTTAGCTAACATGGAATATTATACATCGGTCTAATCCATTGCAAGGAAAAGCAATAATATAACAAAATATTTGAGAGATCAAGGATTGAAGATTTGAGTCTTAAAAGCACTGAAAAAAACTCATGTAAAGAACATATTAGTTTTAAAAATAAATGATTAAAGAGTTAGCAACGGCAAAGAACTCATATCCTTAATGAATAGCATTAAAAAATCGCCAATCACAAACTCCTCAACCAATATAAAGTCAGTTTACAATGCTTCTAAACTTGTTGAACAAAATCATAACTACAACACGATCTGATGACTTGATATTATTGACTTCCACTTGACCCAAACCAACATTTTCATAGTTCTAAACGTCAAGACATTTAAACATCTCATTCGTGAAATTAACTAATATATGAATGTTTTGTATCAGCAACTAATCAGTAATTACTTCCTAAATTTTAATTTTTCAAAAATTAATAAATAGCTTAGCGTAATGTGACAAGCTGCATGTGGATATTATATCAAGCAATAAATATATAAAAATTATTTAAAAACAATAATTAATGTTAAAAAATGTATTTTATTTAAATAACGAAATAAATATTATTACATTAATACCACAACTTAATTCAAAAGGTTGTAGAAGAATTATTAATTACATTGAAAGTTTTTTTTTTTAAGAAAAAACACATCAACTAAAGAAAAGGAAAGTTCTCTTATAATTTAATAACACAACAATTTATTCATTTTGAAGTACTAAATATTAGGAGAATAATTATATATCATTTGAAATATTAAAATTATTATTGAATTATATCTATCTAATGAAATATGCTTGTGGGTGTACCATATCATATACATAATTTTTTTTTAAAAATAAATACAATTAAATAACCTTATTGTATAGTTTTAAGCTTCATTTTATTTTTTATCATCAATTCTCTTTTTGTGAAAATAATTGATGTAACCTAAAAATTTTGCAATATTAAACAATTAATATGATTGAATTAAAAATAAATATATTATATTATACTATTTAGTTAGGTCAAAATTTTAGTTTTTTCTATATTAAAATAATTTATTTTTTTGTTATCAAATCTCTTAATATAATTTTATCCTCAAGTTTTAAATATTTAGTTTTTTTTAATTTTGTCTTTATTTAATATTTTAAATTACAATTTCAAAATTAAAACAACAATAACTAAACAGGAGATAAAAAGAGACAAAATTAAATACTTTTTGTGGAACAACAACAAAACATAATATTAGAAAGTATCATTTGAACGTAGATGGTAAAACTAAAATGATAAAAGCCTCTAAAAGTTTTATATATAAAAAATTTATTTCACTTCTAAATATAGCAAAATTGATGTAAAAAGAATTTTATACAGAAAAATTAGGACTTCTTTGCCTGATTCAACAGTAAAATTTAACAACCAAAATTTTTGGTTGATTTTAAAATCTTAAAAATGTAAAAAAATAGTTAAATGACAATTTGTCTACTATAGAGTCTTTTAATGAATATCAAAAAAATTCAATTGTATTTAAGGACTTTCGTATTTTTAACATGTATGTCTCAGGTCCATATTAAATTTAACATATCAAAAAAATTATTGAACAATAAAATTAAGGTTAAAATAAATTTGATATTTATTTAAATAATATAAATAATTATTATGTCTCTAATATATTATTGTTATGTGTATATCATTTGATAGTTCTTTATAAGATATTGTTAGTTTATATTTTATTTTATTGTATTAACCGTTTAATCATCTTGCAAAGTGCAATATATATAATGAGAAAGTTAACGACATAGACTTTTGTATACATTTTAAATAAAAAATAATTACTCCACTTGATATTCTAAACATTAGTAAGAAGAATATTATGAAGCAGAATGACTTAAATTAAAGACCCTCAAAATTAGCTGTTTTAAATTATAAATATTAGGAGGATAAATTGTATGTATATATTATAGTTATAAATATATATCCACCTTATAAGAAGTATAGTATTTACTATTATCTTTACATAATTTTCATATTGTGTATCACTTATTGATTTTATTATTATTTTAATATCTGATTGAATATAAATATATTTTTTAAACAGTTAGTATAAAATAACATGATACATATATTTTAAGCCTTAAAAAGGTCAAATTTATTTGATGTACAAGTTAACTACATAATTGAAATATTATCATTTTTATACATGAAATAATTCGAGAATTCATTACGAATAAACCTCCCTTATTTGTTGATTAGTGATTTTATCACATAAATTGGGATATTTCTGATCGATTTTCATTTTAAAATCACATTTTTTAATACCGCTAATTGTGGTTGTGTAATCATATTGGTTTTCATTGCAAGTTTTATTGTAGCCTTGTTGGCTTTTCAGTTAAGACAGAACTGTCAATGCATTATTGGCCCAATATTTATCTTGGTTGGTTGTGCTGTGCGGCTTGGTCACCCTTTAGTGTTATATTTATAGATGTTTATATACGGCTTCGATCGATCATGAATTGAGGTTAGTTAAGGCCCTACCTCAGCTTTTGAGGCGTATACTGGGTTGGGGATAAGAAATTTATCGTAATAGGAGTAAATCGTAATAGAAACATCGCACAAGTAATTTTACTAATATAATTAGAACACTTACAAAATAATTGATAGCGCACTACTTGACTTCTTACTTTCCTTGGTAAAGCCTATAATCCCAAATAATGGTGCTCTCTAGATTTCTACAAAAAAATTCAAAATGATAACTACACAAGCTTATATACATTATCTGATCAATACTCCTTGTTAAAAATGCACAGACATACTTAATGTTATTTTTTTGAGGAAGAAAGAAATGCAACGGAATACGCATGACATAACTTAGATGCACTGTAAATTATTCATGCATCTTTGAAACCTGGAGTACAAATTATAAAAAGTGCACTATAGTATATATAGGTTCTTCCGATAGGAATAAATTATTTCATCTTTAAAATAATCATCAAAAATAAGATAAATAATCATTCATAATAAAATAAAAAATACCGCTCTTTCTCCATTATCTTCATCATCCATGCCCCGCTCATCAACTGACTCTTCAACCCTCTCCTCTTTCTCAAAAAATTTAATTTCAATTTTATAATATAGAGAATGAATTTATACAAATATATGTGAGAACATAAAAGGATGTCAAGTAAAATTTACATATTAAATAATATTTGAAAGTTATCAACACAATTAATAGAGTTTTACGAGTTCATGTATTTAGTGCTGTAAATGAGAAATGAAAACTTCTTGAAAACGCTTTTAAAATCTCACTTTGTAAAGGAATACATTTAGAAAATATAATATTTCGTATTAAAAAGAATATGTTCTATGAAATTAATAAAATGAATAGTCAGCTCTCAAAGAATATCAAATACATTAAACATTATACTATTTGACATATGCAAGAGCTATTATTGTGGTTGATCATGGTATAATATTCAATTCGATACTTAGCATTTATGTAAACGTGATATCATATTTTCAATAAAATATTAAAAGAATAGTTTTTTTTTATTGAAGGCTAAATGTCAAGTAACTTTTTAAGGGTAATTTCATAATTTTTAACTATAGTGCTTCTTACTTTGCCTTGATATATGATATTTCCGAAGTAATTTAAATATTTAAAAATATTTTTTCTATCACTTTTTATTTCAATCATAATTTAATTTCCAATTTCATATAACTGACTATCTCAAATGTTTTTTTTGTTTTTTTAATAATTTAAATATTTAATAAGGAGGTTATTACTAATTAATTAGATGTTATATAACATTTGAATTGATAATAGGGGTAAAATTGTAATTCAACATTTCGCTTTGACTTCACTTATACAATAATACGTACAATTAAAAAGTTAAAGTACATTATATTATTTACGCTCCCAATATGTTGATAATTTGTCTATTGTGAAATTTTTAGTGAAAAATAAAAAATTTAATCAATATTTAAAAAAAGAAAAAATTAAAAAAACAAAAAAAACATGTAATTTAATTAAAATACAAAAATAAACACATAATTAAAAAAACAAATAATTTTAATTTTAATTAAATTACATGTTTTTTTTGTTTTTTTAAATATTTAAAATTTATTCCTTATTTACAACCATCTAATACTCATCATGAGAATTTCACTACTATATAAAAAAGGCACCAAATTATGTTGAGTTATGCCAAAAATAAATAATTAAATATGATAAAAAAGTATAAGGTTGACCATGCGATTTCATCTCGCCATTTAACATCACGGTATTTAAATCAATGACACGTTATTTATCCCATGATTAAAACTTTGTAGATTTAAATTTCATTCTCAAAACCTTGAAGATTTGGAATTTCAAATCACAAGAGAACTTTTCTTGGCCAGAACCCCACTACGTTTATATTTTATTAAAAACTCTATCATTTTATATATACTAACTATATTTATCGATCATTTATTTTAGATGGGGACAAATTTATTGTTGGTATTATTAACCAACCTTTGCCAACTAAGTGTAGAGGAGCAATAAAGAGTAGCATTAATTAGAATCATGTTCAACATTACTTTATTTAACCAAAGCTTTGATCAATAAATATTGTATTTTAAAGAATGACTTAGTGATAATGTATTATGATTTTATTAAAACTTTACTTATTTATTAAGATTGTATAAGAATTGAGGACATTTTAATAGTTTTCACAACTTATGAGGTTTTATATTCATGAGAAAAACACTTAAGAATTTCAAACTTTTATGTCCAAACAAAACTTCAACTTCATCTCACATGACATTTCACGCCACATTCACCTTGATGACCAAACGGATTCTAAAATAATGAAATAATTAAAATATAAATTTTAAATAATAATTGTATAAAGTTAGTATTCCAAAATCAAAAAGGAAAAAGGCTTCATGGAAGAATCTTTTTCTTAAAAGGTTACACTTATAAATAGAATTATACAAGTAGAAAATCTAATATGATAAAATAAAGTAGAAAAAATTGACTATCAAAAAAGGAAAAAAACTTGGTGGAATTTTTTTAATTTTTTTAATTTTTTTAATTTTTTTAATTTTTTTAGAAAAAAAAATTAACGCGTAAATTATTTTTTTTTGGTTGGTTTTTTGTTTTTTTTAATTATCATTTTTTAAAATGATAATTTTGTCTATTGAGATGTCTTTTATTGAAGGATAAAAAGTTCACTCAACATTTCTAAAAGCTCTCACACATTTAATCTAGTATGGATAATAGAAAATATTTAATAAGATCTATTATATTTGCTCTAATGATACCTAATAAATTTATTTAAGATTTTTCTACGTACAATGTATATATTATCATAACCTTCCTACTACAAAAATAAGATTTATATTCTTTGTTATTTTATTCAAGAGGTAAGTGTGATATTACTTTCATTCACTTTTGGGAAAGAAACCTGGTTATTTGCATGTGTCTTGACAACATTCATCAATAGCTCATTATTTGGTCAAACACAAGAAAATATTGCTTTAGAATATTTCATATTATTTTCTAAATTATTTCTACTTCAGCAGAAAATTCAGAGCTTTACCACTTCATAAATGTGCTTCAGTTATACTCGAGTACATGTTAGGACGTAGCAAATTTCAAAATTACTGTTTTGAAAGTAAATTTTAGAGTAGTTACTATTTTTAGAGTAAATTTCGCATTTATTATTTCGAGAGTAAACTTCAAAATTTTAATAATTAATTTGAAATTAAATAAATAGTTTTTAATTATTTAAATTAAAATAAGATGACATATTTAAGTGGTTAATTTTATTTTTTGAAAATGGGACATAATCATCTAAATGTGTGTTAATCATATTAAATTATGATAACTTAAAACCTCTTTTAATATATTGTTAGTTCAGAGCAATCGAGATATGCCTATAATGTAGAGAATTTCTCTAACATATGTTCAGCTGTAATTTATAACAAGTTTATAAAAAATATTATCACTCCTAGTGATTATATATTTATTGCATATATTTATTTGGCTAAATAATATATATATCTTTAAAAATGCCTTCAAGAAAGAAACTCGTGCTAATAATGTGATACAAAAAAGAACTTATTTCTTTTTAGCATAAAATACAGTGAACGAATAAAGAAAAACTAATCTAACTTTAAAAAGAACAAGAAAAAAAGATAGAAATTAATTATAATATAACATAGAGTATTTAGTCTATTTTACTCTGGAATATTAGGTGAAGAACAAATTGAAAACTGGGGAGAAACGGGCATATTACGGTTTGTACTAAACAATTCTCTCTCCCAGCCCCAACCAATTACGCCTAGACGAAATTGAATAATTGGAGGCCTATTTTTCTGTCTTCTCAAGCTGAGCGAACTCTTAACTCCATCAACAACGCAGAGGACTGAACAAGCGAAGCAAAGTACAGTTCAGTAGAAGGGATCAGAGAAAGCTGTCTTGACTGAGAATTATACATACAATTACAGAACCCTAGCCATGCCGGATTATGAAGGCAATGGAGAAGACATAGACAATTACGGCTCTTCTCCGATCTCAACCAGAGGCAGCCACGGTGTTCTAACCTGATGATTACAGCGACTCCAAGCCTCAGGTACTAAATTCTCTTCTCTCTCTTTGACAACTTTTTTCATACCTAGCATGTGTGCTTTCGCCTTCTTTTTTTTTTTTTGAATCGAGCTATGTAAGAGATAAAGTGGCTGGAGCCCCAGGAAAAATAACCCGAGATTCCACTGAAACAGTCGGAATTAGCCCATCGCAGAAAGTTTTCCCGATGACTAAGTGCTTAAGATTTAGGCAAAACCCTGAAGCAAACAGGCTTGAGTCTCCACTACAAACACTCAGCAGTAGTCTGTTTGCCCCAGCGTTCTACATAACTTACCTCCCAAACCTAAAGAAGAAGGTACTGGATCACTTTTTGAACCTTGTAGCTCGAAAGCTCCTCTTCTTTTTCTAGAACAACAGAATCCAGGGAAAATTTTCCCAATACATGTGATTGTGGGCAGTAGCAGGTTCTTTTGCGGGCAGGTTTGTGGAGTTTAGGCAAGTTTCCGTACTTGTGCTTGTGGTTGATAGCAGCTCTGCTGGTAGATTAGACTGAGGCAAGCTGTTTATCAGAAAAGGGAAAAAAAGAAGAGATTGTAGCTGAAAGGTCTGATTTGAGGTCAGTTATGAAGGTCTGATTCGAGCAATGATTTGTTCTGGTCATAATGATTATATTAGAGGTCAGTTATGAGTATTGCCCATGAACTGTGTGAATCATTCTTCACCTTGTGAGGATTCAAATATTCTAGTTTTACTGTTATATTTTGGGGTAACCAGTCTGTGGGAAAAGAAAAGACGGATGCTGCACCTGCACACATGCACTTTCTCTTGACACCTAATATCGCGATAAACAGCTTGTCTTGCACATCTTTGAATTCTCAGAAGAAATTCTCCATCACTGCAGGGGGTAAATTCTCAGGGTGACTCCTGCAGTATATGTGTGGTTCTGATATGTGAAAACTGAGCACTCCAAAGGACTGTCTTTGGTGTTTTTGAACATTTTCCCATAGTCTTAATCAGGTTGCTTTTCTTGGTATTAATTTTGGTGCTATAGTCTTTGCCTTCTTTTATCTGTTCAGTTCCAATCTTAACTCTTATGATTTGGCCCTCAATGTAATTCCTTTTCCATCTATCTCCAAAAAAAATATAATTCCTTTTCCATCCTTAAGTTTGTATTCATATGTATTCTAGTTTCCTCCCCTTGCTTATTTTTTTTCCTTGTGTGTCCTTCCAGCATAGTTCTCATGGGTATGAAAAGATAGGGGCCTACTCGAGGCTATGGTGCAAGGATAGAGAAAGGGTGTGAGGACCGGACCGATGAGGAGACAGAGACCGGGACAAGGGTAGGGAAAGAGACAAAGAGAGAGGGCTAGGACAGGGACAGAGAGAGGGAGAGAAGGACCGTGATCGCCATCACAGGGATCGTCATAGGGACGGAGTGACAGAAGGGAGAGGGAGGACCAGAAGATAGAGATGATGATGAACGCCATCGAACTCAGATTATGACCAGTAAGAGCTTTAGCACCTTTTCGATTTTGGCATTTATATTCTTTGTGATTTCAATTTGGCTTTATAAGCATTGTTATGAGCCAGATTCAGACATGAGGATCATGTTTTATGATCTTTAAATTTCAAATCGTTGTTGAGTAGTAGTGGAAGCATGCTTCATTTTGATTTTGTGATATATTCATATGATTTTGCTAAAGGCAAAGAGATCATGACAAAGATAGAGAGAGTCGGCATAGACACAGGTCTCGCTCAAGGTAGATCTGAGCATAATCAAGGTCTCGATCGCGCTCGATCCAAGAGGTTAGCTGTCTCTCTCTGCTATATTCTCACTGGGAGCATTTCCACGCTGAGGTTCCCTCAACTCAATATTCACTTAAGATTTACTTTCTGTATTTGAGAACTTACATTTTGTAAATAATTTTAATTTACAGTAATTATGTCCTGAGGTCTTTGACTTTGAAATGGGAGATGAGTTAATAAGACACCCATCTGATGAAGGCACTGTTTATATGGTCATTTTCTGTGCCCGCTTGTGTGACGTAATATTTGATTTGGTGGATTATTATTACAAAATTTAAATATTAGATTCCACTATTTCTGGAATGAATTAATGTAGAGTTTCTTTTCATCTTAGTCCTCTATCTATAAATACAAGAATGAGGCTTTGATAATACACTGAGTACTGAGAAGGCCTTGGTTTGCTTTATTCATTATATAAATAGTCTGCTTGCTGATTTTTGTTTTTGAGAATTGGATAGTACTGTCATTCATCTCATGGAGGACTTGTAATCTTGAAAGACCAGCATATTCAGATTACAGTATTTGGCTGTTGGTGATGGTCATAGCATGTATCAATGGGACTTGCATCAGACAAATTGCCTGATCAGTTGCATTGTAAAAAAGTTAGATTTTTATTCTCACAGCCTGCATTGATTGATCTTTTGACTTTTGTTAGTCAAATCTTTCCATGTATTTTACATCTATCTACTTCTGGAACATATTTTCAACTGCTATGTTTCTTGTAATACACGCTGCCATTGCTGAAACTTTAATAGAACACAACTGGTCAAATTTATTAAAGGGTCATGTAGCTCTTCTGTGCTCGGAGTAGTGTGCTTCTTTGTTCTTTCCTTGTCATGCGCATACTCCACATTAAATGGCGGGATTTAGTGGTATTTATCTACTGAAACACAAGAAACTTAGTCATGCATTTTCCCTTGTTACCCTATTGGCCCTGTTAAGGAACTGGAGAATTTTACCTTGTGTTGTACTGTTCTTTTTAAATTCTTTATGTATGTCCCAAGAACTAATTGGGTGGCCAATGTTTTAGATCATTAAATGCTATATTAGCATTCTGGTTTTAGTCACTTTATTGTTATTAATTTGTATTTTTTCAGCAAAAGGATCAGTGGTTTTGATATGGCACCTCCTACCACTGCAATGTTACCTGGTACAGATGCTGCTGAGAGGAAAATTTGTTTCATCATTATGGTTAAGAATTGAAATTGTGTTTTGATAACGAATACATTTTTTGTTATAGTGAAGTTCATAATAAATATATATAATGTTATTGTTATTAATTTAACTTCACTTATAATAGTGTATGGCTTGAATAATTGCTGTTTATTTTCTTTTTTATTGTTTACTTGGTGAAGTAATTCTGAAACTGAGGGTTTTTGGTTTCTTGTTTTGTTTGGTGTTTGTTTGTTTGTTTTGTATGTCTTGTCTTATGTTCTAAGAAGGCAATGTTGGGCTACTTGCCCCACTGTGCTGACAATGGGTGTGAGCTGACTTCTGTAGTAGCTTTATGTACAAGGAAGAACCAATACAGGTTGTTCATCTTCATCCAGGAATTGCCTGTTTGGTAGTTACAAATATTTTCTGAATACACTGCAAAATTTCCAATTCTTTTGTTTTACTTAGATTTCTGAGTACAAAATCCATTTATTCTTTCAAAATCATTTAAAAAGGGAATTGTTCATGTAAATACTCACTCTCATATTGTTTAAAGTATGTCATGATGTCATTTTCAACTGTATCTTGCTATCTCTGGGTAGGTCAAGTTCCTGGGACCAACTCAGTAATTCCTGGAATGCTCAACATGTTTCTCAGCATCCATTGGTGTTGTCAACACTTTTAGCTATCTGGATTTAATGCTTTTTCAAGATTCTATATATTTGTTGTCTGTTGGGGTTGTGGCAGTTTGGAGCTCTTCCTGTTATGTGCCAGTCCAGGCAATGACAGCAGGTCTGCAATTTGTTAGTAAGCTCATGGTGTGCGTATCAGTTCCTCTTTTACCTAGCATTTCCTAACTCAGCATCAGGCTACTAGGCATGCTCGACGAGTTTATGTCGGTGGACTTCCTGCTACTGCAAATGAACAGGTATTAGACCACGCCCCACCAATCTCATGACGTAGTTGGTCTCTTTGACATTCCCATATAATGTTTATTTTTTGAAACAAACTACATCAACACTCCCTTGTATTTTTTTTTTGATTAGGTAAAGGTAGTCTATTCATAAACAAGGCCAAAACTATGACCATTTACAAGAGTATCACCAAAAGTAGAGTCTACAAAAAGTATATGATTCTGCCAAAGTCGGGCCCATTCATCTAAACAACACTGTACTTTGTGATTACACCAAAAAGAAAATAAGGACCGAAACTACTCCTGAGTTTGGTAAAATCCCGACTTAGCCCCCTCAAAACTTCCTATTTCTCTCTCTCCAAACAACCCACATTAGCGCAAGAGGAATCAAGTTCTAGGCTCTATCACTGCACGCCTCTTCTTCCGTCCGCCTCTTCCAACAAAACATCAATTCCTTTCACGGTTTTTGGCATTACCTAAGCCGTCGAAACCAGCTGAAACATATCCTACCATAGTCTCATTGTAAAATTGACAGTAAGAGGAGATGATTGACTTCCCCGCCGCCTCTCTTGCACATAATCACCACCATGTATATAATCTTCCGCTTTCTGTAGATTTTCCGCCGTCAGAATCCGCCCCTCTAGCAGCCAGCGAGAAAAACAGACCTTCCTCGGCACCTGTGGAACCCATACCGCACTATGCGGGAATTGAATCTCTCTCTCATCGAAGTTTCTCATAAAGGATTTAACAGAAAACTCCATTATTTCGTTGCCTATGAAACAAGGCCACCAACCTTTGAAACTCAATGACCTCCCAGTCTTGGAAATCTCTTCTAAATCTCAGAAGTTTCATAAAAGGATTTAACAAAGAAAACTCCATTGTTTCCGCCCTCCACCACAGACCATCGTATATCAACCGGTATGACTTGCCTATGAAGCAAGGGCCACCAACCTTAAAACTCAATGACTTGCATTTATTGCATAGTAGTTTAGCTGTCACAAATTTTTTCATCTTTCTTCCCCTTCTAATATGTCCAGTAGTATTAGCAGTTTTGTGTAGTTCCTGTTGCTGCCGATTGTGTTTTGTTTATCGCTTTTACTTTGTTGCTGTTACTGTTTCTTTTACTGTATGGCAGATGCTTCCGCTAGTGAGTGTTATATCTCTTTCTTCTTCTGTATGTTCTTGATATGCGTTTACCTAAGCCGGGGGTCTTTCGAACAACCTCTCTACCTCCGTTGAGGTAGGGATAAGATCTACGTACACTTGTTCTACCTTCCCAAACCCCACCGTGTGGGACTACATTGGTATGTGTTGTTGTTGTTCCCTTCAAATATAAGACATACTATGGGGTAAGAATTACTTTTGGTAAATTCGAATTTCTTTGCACTTGACTTTCATACTTGTCGGTTATTCACTGAAACAACTCTACCTCTGGCGTGAGCCAGAAGGCCTGTACGTATTCTACCCTCCCTCTGCATTCCCACTTGGCATTATACTGTGGTTGTTGCTGACTTTGGCTAAGCTAAAATTTAATAGCCAATTTGGGAAGTTGCTTGTTAATTTTCATGGTTTGATATCTTTCAGAATCCACTTCAACATTTTTATTATGGTTTAATACTTCTTACATTTTGTGGATGTAAAATTTGTTGCACCATCTTTCTATCATTACAACTAGTCATTTTTCGTTTTAATGTCTACATAGTATGACATCAGTAGTAACACCTTTCTTGCTGTCACTGCTGTGAAAATCTTTCCTAAGCATTTCACTTTTTTCTACCTTTATTCTCGTATGTAAAAATAGTATGTGGTGATTTTCAGAATGGTGCTCAAAAGACTATTTGAGTTCTACATTTAAAGAATTAATGTTTTGAAATTTAATAATGTTCTAGTAAAGTATCATAGAATCAACTTCATTACATATCCCGTTATTATTATTTCTATTGTCAATTACTTGATGTTCTTTTTGAAGATATCCTTGAAATAACCCTCTGGTAAGAGATTTCTTTTTGCATGCAGTTTCATCTCTTGTATGATATTTTTAACATTTTTTTTGGTCAATAACTTTCAACTTTCTATTGTTCTTTTACTCTAGCTTCAGTTTTGTATTATAGAGGCCAAAGTCTCTTTTCATAGAAATACATATAAGTTTATCAAAATGAAGCTTGTCTTCCTGTGTTCTGAAGATGATAATATGTTGGTCACTGCTACTGACAATTCTGATAATTGTAACTTTGTGTGATCGCCTCGTTATAAAAAAGATCACTATACTAACATTTTGTTCTTCATGGCTACTGATTTTTTATGACCTACTTATTAATAAAAATCATACATATTTGTCTTGACACACTGATTCTCATGCAGTCTGTTGCGACCTTCTTTAGTCATGTTATGTCTGCAATTGGAGGAAATACAGCTGGTCCAGGTTAGTTTAAAATTTGTTCTCCTTGTCATATAGTTGCAACTTAATTTACCTTTCAGGGGATGCTCTTGAGTATTGCTGGAATTTTCAGGGGATGCTGTTGTCAATGTCTATATAAACTATGAGAAGAAGTTTGCTTGTTGAAATGTGAGATCTGTAGAGTGAAGCTAGTAACGCCATGGCACTGGATGGCATCATATTTGAGGTACCTGAATGTGTAATAGCTGATCAAGTAGTTATGGAGTTTTAAAGAATATATTAGTTGTAAGTGGTTTATCCATTAGGGAGAAAGCAAGGATGTAGAAGTTTATAGAGATATGCAACTATTCTCTGCCCCTCGAGTCTTGTTTAGTCCAAGAGTACCTTGGAAGCAACACCTTTATTCCTCCCCGTTGTAAGAGCTGGATATCCTCAAACCTGTTTCTTTCCCTTTTGTTTTTTTGTTATTCATTTATTATCATTACTGGAGCTTATCAGATGTTATTGAATACCCTTTATCGAAGTATCATTCTTTCATGTTGCATCAATATCAAGTACATGTCCTTTAATTTCACTGACTGCTCTGTGCTTCTGTGTGTGTTCTTTTTTGTCCAGGGTGCACCTTGTAAGGTCAGAAGACCCAGCGATTACAACCTCTTCTGGCTGCTACTCTTGGTCCTAGCCAACCAACCCAAACCTCAACCTGGCAGCTGTTGGACTGTCCCCAGGTTCTGCAGGAGGGCTTGAAGGCCCTGATCGTATTTTTGTTGGTGGTTTGCCCTACTATTTCACAGAAGCACAGATTAGAGAACTGTTAGAGTCTTTGGTCCACTTAGAGATTTGATTTGGTCAAAGATAGAGAATTGGGAACTCAAAAGGCTATGCCTTTTGTGTCTATCAAGATGTCAAGCATTGATATTGCTTGTGCAGTTTGAATGGGATTAAGATGGGTGATAAACCCTTACTGTCAGGCGTGCTAACCAGGGTATAATGCAAACCTAAACCTGAGCAAGAGGAGTACTGTTGC
This sequence comes from Datura stramonium, assembly GCA_018107945.1. Taxonomy (NCBI): domain Eukaryota; kingdom Viridiplantae; phylum Streptophyta; class Magnoliopsida; order Solanales; family Solanaceae; genus Datura; species Datura stramonium. The sequence continues at coordinate 18,037 of JACEIK010006815.1, read as the reverse complement.
ATGCACAACAGCAGATAGCTTTGCAGGTGAGACATTTCTGTGCTCTCTATTCAATTCTCAATTCCTTGGGATTTGATTTAGCAACGATTTCGCTGCTCACCCTTAATGGCCAGTTTTTTTTTTGCAGAGACTTATGTTGCAACCTGGTGCATTAGCCACAAAGGTCTTGTGCTTAACACAAGTTGTTGAGGTAGATGAGCTCAGTAATGATGATGACTATCAAGATATTTCCTGGGGAACATGAGAACTGAACAAATGGTAAGTAGTTGGATAAAATCTTTTTTTCCCCTTGTTGTGCTAAGCATATGGCTTAACATATGGTAGCAATATTTGTTAAAAATCTCAACTTTGATATATGTTCTGCAGGTTCACTGATGAATGTTGTTATTCCACATCCAAGTCCTAATGGTGAGCATGCCCTGTGGGTTGGAAAGGTAAAATATATCTGTAGATTTCTTTGGCTGGTTCAGCTAAACTTTAAGTTAATATTTTTATCTGTAGATTTCTTTGGCTGGTTCACTTAAAGTTTATAAGTTGTTAATAGTAATCATGTATATGTTACAACATACAAGGAAGTGGGTACAACTGATCTAACTTTGCAATGACCATCTAAAAATGGCCTGTAATTTTTATGAGGCGGCGTTTGGTACGACTAGTTATAATCTCGAATGACGGCTGTTTTCAGCCTATGGAAAGAAGCGGTCCAATCTGTTGAACTGATTCTTCGTCAGTGGCTTGTTTCTCACTTCTAAAATGTGGAACTGCTATATTATTTGTGTACTTTTCAGGTATTTTTGGAGTATGGAGATGTTTCCATAGTGCCAGCAAAGCTCGGCAAAGTTTGAATGGAAGAAAATTTGGTGGCAACCAAGTTGTAGCTGTCTTCTATCCAGAAAACAAGTTCTATGAGGAGGATTATGATGGTTAGTTGTATCCTCAGAAGTGCTCAGCAAGTGTTATGACATGGGGATTCTTGGATGAGTGATAGGAGCAACTGTCTTGGACTAGTGCTAGAAGTACAGCTCGCTCTGCTTATTTTGTTCTGAATTATATCATCCATTTAGGCTGGATATATGTGTTGCTTTAAACACGAAGACTTTGGTGCTTGTCCTAACAATGTTACAATTGATGCAAGTAGAGAGAGTAGTGAAAATCCTGAATATTCTTGCTTTTACATGTTTATTCTCCTCTTGTATTTCCTGCTCGTGGGCACAATTAGCAGTAGTATCTTCAATATTGATGCTAATATTGCTATAATCAGCCTTGAAAACATTATCGCAATGGATTGTGGTGTGCTCCTATATTACCCAACTATTGCAGTAGAAGTATTGGGCGCAAATGATGGAAGATCTTTCTTCAGAATTTAGATGATGTTTATTGTATATGATATTTTCTGCAATTCTTTCTTTTTCATATACAGACAAAATTCAATAAATATTTAACAGAAATTAAGAATATTGACTTTTAAAAACCTTAAACAACTAAAATTATTAATTACATATTTAATTTATAAATTATTTTGATCTATACCTCACATATAAGAGTTTATTTTGTCATTTTCTCGATGATGTAGGACCAAATTAGCTGTTAAAAAGTCTTAACATAGACATTGATTCTTTCCTGCCACCACTTTTTGAGCAAAAAGCTCCTCTATTAGTTTTAATTCATAATTCATATTTAAGTTCTTGTATCGTTGACAAGATTAAGTGTATGAAATTGATTTCATAAATAAATATTTATATGTTTAAATTAAAGTGTTGAAATTGTTAAAAATTTTAAAAAAACAAAAAAAACATTTGAGATAGTCAGTTATATGAAATTGGAAATTAAATTATGATTGAAATAAATTAAAAATATTTTTAATTTTTTTACAAAAGAATTACTCTAAATTTAAAAGTATTCATATATAAAGAAAAAGGAAATAACGAATATAAAGTAAAGAGGAGGTTAAAATTTAATTTTTTTTTGAGTTCCACTGAGAAAAAGTCTTTTCATAAAAGACGCCACTTATGAGGGAAGATGCGTATAAAAGTCAATAGCCCGATGTCGGGCCACGGCATAAGCTTTAGATCTATCAACGAATAATAAAGAAAAGAATAATTTTTTGTTTAAATCTCAAAGAAAGGTATAGGTTAAATTTTTCACGGTCATTTCAATCTTTTCTTTCCATTCAGATATAAAATTTTATTTTGAGAATTATAAAAAAATATTAAGAATATAATAATAAAATATTTAATTAAAATAAAAATATTTTTAATTTTTTTAATTTTTTTATCTTTTTTGATTTTTTTAATATTTTTAAGTTTATTGATTTTAATTTATAATTGCTTTAGTTCTTATTAAACACATAAACAAATTCTTTAAAAATAATTATAAGTCAATCTAACCAGTTTGCGCTGGGTCAAGAAACACTAATACCAACCTACTTACTTTTGTTTCTTACATATATATCAATATCGACACATTTTATTTTGATCTTTTTCTTTGTGTCTAGTATTTCACCTACAGAAAATATAGTTAGCTATTTAATAAGTGTGATAAGATGAAATAATTTAAAATTAAATAAAATTCTAAATATATCACTTTATTTTATTCAGAGGTAAAACAGAGTATTGCTAAGAGAGTTTTGTAAAAAAAATAAAATAAAATAATAATATATAAATGATTAAAATTATTAATAAAAATTTTTTAGTCCGGGCTATTTCAAATATGATTATCAAAACATTTATTTGAGAATTACCATAATAAATGGACGATTGAGGAGTCATGTGTAATTTTCTTGTTGTTAGGGGGTGATTTGTAATTTGATCACTGAAAAACAACAAAGAAAGTTGACGACGAGACTGGAAGAGGAGGAAAATACAAAATTCCAATTCGAGGCCAAGCCGTAAGCGTGTTTAAAAGGCGGCACGATCAAGCAAATTCATCCTTAAATTTCCGCTTCATAATTCAATTTTCCTGCAGGAACCTTGAAGGATTCTATGGAGACAATGAATTGGGTTCAACGGAAAATCTATCTCTACAATGTCACTTTTGGTTTGTACATGCTCGACTGGTGGGAACGTTGTCTCTTCAGTATCCTTTTTTCTTTTGTTTCTCTTTTTTGTTCTTGTATTTTGGTTAGAAACTAACCTGTTAGATCTGAAAAGGCCTTTAGTTTATCGATTTCATTTCATTTTTGCTGGATCTGTAATATAGATATTTTGGTTGGATCTGGAGTTCTGACGCTTTAGATATTTTGGTGCTTGTGTTGCTATGGTTCATGTAATTACAACGGGTTTCGATATGCTTTCGAGCTCTTCAATAGGTATGCTTTTCTTTCTTTTTTTTTCTCTTGAACAAAAGTACAGTTTTGTCCTCTAATTACTTGCAATTAGTTTATTTTTCAGCAACTATAAGAAATGATTAAATATTTGTGATCTCAAGAATGAAATGTAGTAGGACATGTGGTGTTTCTGTCCAAAAGTATATTGATGGGAATTGGATGTGGAAAGATGGCTATGGCATTAGTAAATCACAAAGCAAACTGATTGTGGTTTACAGCTTAGTTTTTTTGAAAAAAAAATAGATTTTAGTGAATCTGTACAATGATATTCAGGCGTGCAGTCAACTTGCAAAGTGATATACAGGTATGCCATTTTGCAGTCTATACAGTTGAATATCAATGAATGCAGTGGAATGATTTTGGCTGTAGCTGCATGAATATGAACATTAATAACACAGGCGAGGAATTGTTCTATTACTTCTGGTTTAACTGTAGTAATGGTCTAGTAATTGTCTCTGACTTCTTTGTTCAGGTAAGCCCACAAATTTGTTTCACATCGAGACTGAGACCAGGTCAAAAGAAATCATGTCATTGGTCAATCTAACATCCCATATTTTCTTAACATTGTATAACTAATTGGTCATTGACTTTTTATTTGGTACCTTTAAGAACTCATTGGATTGTAAGATGCATTTTTCTCTTTGAATTTTGATCACCTAACTATCATTCTTACGAGGTAACACCAAGTTCTAGTGTAGCAATTATGGTCTGGGGAGCAGATGAATAATTGCCCTATGGAAAGTTGACTGCAGCTTACCATCTCCAGCAGCTGAAAACAAAAAGTAAAAACCTTTAAAGAAGCTTGAAAGACACTCAAAGGTGTGGCCTAGTGATTAATAAAGTGGGAGGAGAATCACAAGGTCTCAGATTCAGATCTCAGTGAATGCAATTGAATATACATGGATTATTCAAGATGAATTTAGCTGGGAATATAGTCAAGCCAGAGTAACAAAATCATGACATCTAAATTAACCAGTTTGATGCCAAGAACACTCCATTTGGCAACCTGTTGTTCTTCAAATTTATACTAGTTCTCCATTGGCTACCATTGTCTATAAAAGCTGCACCAAGTTTTGATATCTCTTGTGTTTCCTGGATATAGTTGTTATGATTTACAGATACAAGTTATTTTGTATTAATTTTTGTTTGTGTACCTTGTTATAGATGCAATTGTTTTGTGTAGTAACCTGTCATAAGGGCCTTTTTTTTGATGAAGTGTTGTTATTGCTGGCATCAAGAAGAAGCAATGGTTACAAAAGAAGTATTGTTAGCTTCACACTTGCCTACGTTGAATGCGAATCTAGATGAACAAACAAGGTCCATAAGGGATAGTCTATGATCCGTTACTTATCAAAGACAAAAGAAGTGAGACTATGTTAACATAATGAAGCTGTTAGCTCCAAATACAAAAAAGAAAAAAACAACTAATCTATGTGCAGGGAGGTAATAAAGTCCAGAAACTATTCAGGGAAATTTCTATAGGAGAAATACTCCAACTAAAGAGAAGTAGGATACATTTATCCTTGAGAGAGTGGTTTGGAGTTGATACACCATTAAACCATCTGCTGATACCTTTCTGTCCATACTACCTAAAAAATGTTGGGCTGGTATCATAGTCCATATTTTCCCAATGGCTTTATCAACTTTCACACATTCAAAACTCAACTGCTTCCTTCCAGATTTCCATACCTACCCATCTAAGTCCCAGAATAGAATAAACACATTTCAAATGTCATTTGTAATCAGACACTGAGCAACAAGTGACTTGTTGACTCTACTTACTTTTGGCACATCTAATTGCAATCTGAAAGTTTCTTCTCATGAGATTGTCCTCTGGGTCAAGCATGTATGTAGTGCTAGCCTGTTGTATCAAATAATCTTAGTTGATAGCTTTGTATTCCAAATCAGTTTCCAGGGCCAGTAGTTTGCCATACCATTGTGGGAACACAATGATTGTAACCTGTTTTTACTGTGAATCTTCCTTCTTTTGTATGACTCATTTCAAACTATCTGATGAATACTAATCACTGAGTTGTCCTCCAATTTGGTAGGAGACCTCGGATATATCCTGATTTCCAGTCATTGCCATTCCTTCTGGAATATAATGTCTCCAGCTTATTCTTATCATATTGAGTAATGGACGAGTTAGCAACGTCTGTGCAGGATTCAATAGGTTGGGGAATTCATTCATTAGAAGGAGTTGCGAAACAGAATTTAATGTGAGAACCATTTCCAACTGGGAAAAAATATACTCTGTGAAATTTCCTCCCATAGTTTGCTGATAGTTTCCCATAGACCTACCCTATGAGGTGTTCTTGAAACTTGGGTGCCACAATGATTATAGATTTCATGCTTGGTTTAACCACCTCTTTCTAGAGACTTGACTTCCCTGGATATACTCATAGTCATTCATTAACATGCATTTATTATGAATGGAGATCTTTATTCCCGACCCTTGACATTTTGGTTGACTGACTTTTTTGTCCATCTCACCAAGTGAAATTTATTAGAACTACTATTACCTACCTAGAGAAAATTCCTCCCAATCTTGTCCAGTTGCTTGAAATAATTTCCTGGTATAGGAAATAGAGACATGTAGTAAGTGGGGATGCTATCCAGAACACTATTAACTAGTGCAAGTCTACCTTATGAGAGATACTGCATTTGCCATGTTGCTAGAATTTTTCAACCCTATTCCAGATTCCAGTATTCTGACTCAACACTCAATGGAAACACCAACTAGGTAGTTGGGAAAATACCAGTGATGCAACACAGGATCTGCCAGTTCAGTCAAGTTTGGCACTAAATTAACTTGATATATCACACTGTTCTACATGTTAATGTGAAGATCTGAAGGAGCTTCAAATATTAAGAGGTGAGATTGGGTGATTTATTACTTGGGTTGTGTCTGCTTCACAAAATTTCAAAGTATCATCAACATAGAATAAATGAGCGACGGTGATTGGAGATCTCAGAGCCCCTACCAACCGCCAAGACAACTTTATCCTATATTTTGTTAAGTCCTCCATAGCCATGATGAGCAGGAGACAGGGTCCCCCATCTGAGACCCTTAAAATCCCACTAGAGAACTGTTAACCAACACTGAGAACTTGACTGATCCACCTGATAACTTAATACCAACCCATTTTCCCTAACATAGAGATAAGATATGACCAAGTGAGTTGATCAAAAGCTCTCTCTATATCCAATCATTTGCAAAAATATACATTTTTCCTACTTTTAGTTTCCAATCAAGAATCCCATTAGCAATCAAAGTTGCATCAGTAATTTGCCTGCCTTGAATTAGAGCATCAGTAAGGGGCCTAACTTGCTTTAACTATCTCTGAGGAGGAGGGTTGTTTTTGGAATTCCAGTGGCAAAGTAAGAACCTTTTGATTGCTTTAACTAAGTGGTTGAAGAATGAAATGATGAGGGAGGCTGGGAAATTAAATCTAAGGTGTACCACAGGTGAGCCCGGAAACAGGATTGAAGAAAATAATCAGAAGCAGCCGCAGCCTTATTAGTCTTTGGTGAGCCAAATAAAGCTAGGGCAGTGATCACTGGATTGGAGAACAACGTTAGTTTTCAGTCTTGTTCTGCCTGGATCCATGACCCTTAGCTGAATCTGATTTGATTTGGAATTATCTGTCCATAAAAAGAAGTTTGTAAGTCATTCTGAAATTACATACTATTTGGTTGTGATATTTCTCTGTTATAGGTTAACCTGAATTACAAGCCACTTTTCATTACTGTTAGTCTATTGCCAGTTCTTTTCTCTTGCTGACAGGTCAAATGAGTTGAGAAACAAGGTTCTTTATTCAAATATTGATGTATCTCTTTCTTATGACCAAATGATTATGTGCAACACTAAGATCCTCTTTCACTTTATTGTCTATGCCTTTTACTTCTCTAATTAATTGGGAATACTATGTGTGACTTTGTTGAAACTCCGTGTTATGGTTTTGTGTGTACCTTATTAGTTCTGGAATTTTTTCCCAAATATTTTGCACCAGTTATTATAATTAAGTTCCTACTCATTTGAGCGAGCAATTTTCTTGTCTCAGGCAAATGTGGTGAAAGTTCATCAGCTGCGACGAGTGTTATTCTTGACCATAACTAAGATATGTATGCCTCTTTTGGCATTAAACTTGTAAGGTTGTTGAAATTGTTTGTTGTGACATTGATATAGTTGGCTTTGTATGACTTCATCCTACCAGAAAAATACGTTGCTGTTCTCTTCTTATTCTTTACCGCTAGATGACATTTAATGTTATAGTTCAAACGATCAAGCAGAGATTCAAGTTAATTCTTTTGATTGTTCATTGTTGTGAGGAATGCTTTGAAATTAACTTATCAATTTGTGAAGGTTTTTTTATATATTTTTTTTTTGGGAGGGTGTGGGGTGATGCCGCTGTTGAGTTGATAGCTGTCAGTGAAGAAAGCATGTTGCTTCATTCCCTTTAGTTTTCAAGATCAATATGAATTTGGACAGATTTTGTCATACCTAGCCATATTCACCCTGATGTGCCCTATGCTTGTTTTTGCTCTTTTGTCACCATTTGTCCTATGCCTGTATTCGACCTTGTGAGGAGTACTTTGGATGAAGAAAAAAGTTGATTCATTTCTTGTCATCTTCAAGATTCACTCGAATTTGGACAGATTGTCATAGCCAGTCCGTAATACTAGTTTGAGATACAAGTTCAAGAGACATGCTTCTCCCCGTTTTATATTCAAATTAGTTGCAGATAGAATTGAAATCTCGTATTTGTCTTATTTTCACATAGTGATAAAGAGTAAGTAGAAAACATAAAGATTCATATATCATGGCAGGTCATCCTTAGGTGAAAGTACCACCGAAGACCTAAATATACTTGTATCTTTGTTTTCCATCATAAGAAAAATAATTTAAAGATGAAAAAAAATAAAGAGAAAATTACTTCAGTACTTCTTGCCATACTTTGCCAAAAAAATCATTTAATTTCTGAAAGTTTTGTTAAAGGAGATGCTAAAAAGGGAAAGGGTAACGGTCACTTAACTGTGTACTGTTGAAAAGGTTTAGTTTTCCGGTAAACTATCGATTCATATATGCTTCTAATGTTATAAAAGGTCTTAAATTTGTCCTTCCTTCGTTATCCCCATCTCCATTTAGTCAAAATAGCATGTCAACTTATCACGCCAATTATTATTATTAATTTTTTTTAAAACACTATAGCTCAAAGTCATCAACACTTCCATCATATATATAGCATCACCGCTAACATAAGCCATCTGCTCATCTTCTATTTCTTTAAAAATATGAATCAACACTTGTACTTATCTCCAGAATGTTTCGTCTGTTTAACTTTTCTCTTGTTTTCTTTTAGCAATAGAGTTCTTTTCAATAATAATAAGCATTACTAAATGTGGAAAAGAAAAAAAAGATAGGATCTGCTGCACAAAATTAGCATTTAGGGAATTTTCATAATAAGACAACTACAACTGTGACTCCGGCGGCAAAAGATTGATCATCATTCCGCATGACAGGATTCAAAAGGCAATAATTGTTAGGAAAATACTCAAAATAAGTATTTGTTGTAAATATTATTATTTAATTAGAGTAGAATATTTATAATTTTTAGTATAATATTCATCATTATTTATAGTAATATTCACATCTTCACTATCTTCTCATTGATTTTTCCCCACTTTCTTTGTTCTTCCTCATTCTCAAGGATTAATGTCATGTTTATAACACCCTTTGGTGCTCCTTAATGTAATTCTATAAATAGAGTTCTTGAGAATGATATTGTATACGCTTGAATCTTAAATCGAAGTAAGTTCGACTGGATCGAGAGAATCGATAGGCATGATCGAAAGAGGGGGCAACTCTGCCTCCGCAGAGAAAAGAAAGTTATTTTATAATTCTTTTGCTCTATATTGTTTCTCTTGTTATTTACATTGTTAGTTCTCGAGCTTACTTTTTTGACAACATGTTATCGCATGAAATTTAATTTTCAACCAATGAGATCTAGTCCTTCCACCATGAGTTTTAATTATGTCAAATTTTTCTAAACTTCTGAGTTTGTGATATTTGATATCTCCGAAAAAATTTAACTATCATGAATACTCACGCTGAAATCTACCTAGACACTAAGGTCTTGGTGTCACTATTACTCTGCTAATGCAACATCAAGTCAGGACAGAGCTAACGCTATAGTTTTCCTTCGTTATCATCCGAATGAAGATTGAAGGTTGAATATCCCATGGTGAAATATCCACTTGAATTATGAACCTGTTTGAAGGAAAGGTATGACCACCTTAAGATAATTGTATTGCTAAGGGTTCATTATGAGTGGATTCACTTTACGATTACATGATTTAAAAATTGTATGTGGTTATAACTCGTTGTATACAAAATTACTTCACCAAATTAGGTAAGAAGATATAAAAGATGAGGATATGTTGAAAAAGATGCTAACAATCTTTCATGTTTACAATATGGTACACAAACAGTAATACCGTAGTGAAGGAGATTTAAAATATTCTAACTTGATCTCATGCCTTCTTGTGGTCAACAACATAAAAATCTTTCTATTGAAAAATCATAAAGCCTTTCCTATTGAATTGCTCCATTAATGAAAGCAAACATGGTTGAGCATATGACCAATTAAAAGACAAAATCAAAATCGTTAATAATATGCTGAGCTTGGCAAAGAGTAAGAAATAATATAATAATCATTGTGGTGGTGGTCACCATGAAAGAAAGGATATTGGCGGGTTCTCAAAGCACCATTCAAGAGACTATTACCATCAAGTATGACATGAAAGGTCATTGAAGAAAGAATGCCTAGTGCTTGACCATTTTGGTGGACTTTATCAAAATTTTTCTCAAAAGAATAGGCAAACAAAGGTGGTGCCTCTTCTGCTAATGCCCAAGTAGAGTTAGAGACTTGACTTTTAGAAATGATGTCACAACAATATGATGATATCACAAATTTAATTTAAAAGATGATAATTTTGATCAAGATGAATGATATGACTCATTTGGAAGTTGAAGATTTCTTTGGGGATCAAAAGTGAAATTTGATCATTTTACTAGAAAATAATTATATCGTATTTTATTTATATGTTTTTAGTTGTTATGTTTTCTTATGTTGCTTTTATTTTCATAAAAAGAAAAGAAAAGAAAAGTACTTAAGTTCTCTTGCAATGTTGTTAGTTTTTTTATTTCTTATGATGTACTTTTATTTTTATGAAGATAAGTAAAAGTTTAGTCTTCAATTGAATTTAAGATGAGTACAGAGTATATGTATCTTCCTGATAAAGGTTACAACTCACACTATACTAATAGAAAAGTATTTCCCATTTGATTGTTAAAAATCCTATGTATATGTGGGAATACAGAATTGATTGAGGACTCGGAAGAACGACTCCTTTATTACTACATGGAGGAACAATATTGGCTATTAGTGATGCATCATATTGTAGTAAGTCTCAAAGAAACTTGTTCAGTTTCAAAGTTATTCACCTAAAGCAATGAAGGAAAAGTTGAATATTTTTATATTACTACAAAAAGGTGAGAAAATTCCGTATGAAAATAACCAAGATTGCTCGTGTTGTACTATTACAAGTGTTGGTATGGTTGAATCACATGTTGCAAGAAATAAAAGGTTTGTCAAAATTTGGCTAATTTTATCATTTGACATGACCAATTGGGGCATCCCGATTTTAATATGATGCAAATTATTGAGAATTCATACGTGGGTACCCTTTGAATAACTAAAAGATTCTTCAATCAACTAATTTCTCAGAGGATTGTTCTCGAGGAAAGTTAGTAATTAAACCATCGCCACTTCATAGTTGGGATTGATTCCCCTGTATTTCTGAAATGTATACAAAGTGATATATGTAGGCCAATTCACCCTCTATGTGGACCATTTAAATATTATGTGGTCTTGATAGATGCATCTACAAGCATGGTCACACGTGGTGCTTATTATCAACTCAATGTGACTTTTCGAGATTATTGAATCAAATAATAAGGTTATGCACAATTTTCAGATTATGCAATAAAGACAATTTGTCTTGATAATACCGGTGAGTTTACATTTCAAGTCTTTAATGATTGTAGTATTCATCGACAACCGTTGAAATACCTGGCTGCTCATGCTCATACTCAAAATGGTTCAGAATCATTAATCAAACGCCTCAAATTAATAGTTAAACCATTGTAATGAGGACAAAACTATTTATTTAAGTATGCGAGCATGTTATTTTGTATGCCATAGACTTCTCGTATAAAGCCGACTCAAATATATCATAAATTTTTGCCATTACAATTGATTTTTGGCAAGGAGCCAAATGTTTTTCATCTTATAACTTTTTGAATGTGCTTTTTATATTTTAATTCTCCACCACAATGTACAAAAATGATCCCCAAAGAAGGTTGAGATATGTTGGGTATGAATTCTTCTATTATAAAAATATTAAAACCTATGACTGGAGATTTACTTACGGCTAGATTTTTTTAAGGTGAATCAAGATAATTCCAACATTAGGAGGAGAATAAGTAGTTGGAAAAGCAGATAGATTGTAATGCTATTACTATCTCATTTAGATCCTTGAACAACCAATGTGAACAAGAGGTTCAAAAGATAATTTATTAAAAATGTTGCAAATCAATCGCGATGCATTTACTAACCTTTCAAGGGTTAATAAATCTTATATTCTAACTACGAATATCCAAGCTTCAAGCCTATAACCCGTTGACAAATTATTAATGCAATAAATCTAGACCATAAATCAAACATGGTAGGCCAATCAATTTTTCAAGGATAAAATTATTAAAAAAAAGGGAACAAAATGATCATAATATGAAGGCAATTGCTCAAGAAGAGCCTCAAGACATAATAGATAATAAGATCAAAGAGAGGTCCAAATGCATAAATAGTGGGAAATGAAGAAATCTCAATAAGTTATGCATTCCACGAAAAGGTGAATTAAATGATATTTCTGGGTTGAAAATAATTTTGCTTATAATGTTATTGAAATAATGCAACAAGATGAGGATTTTGAACCAAAGTCCTGGCTAATGAATGTAGACAGAGAAATGATTAGCCAAATTAAAAGAACGTACAATTCATGCACTGACTTCACTTAAAGAACGTGAAGTTTCCATATCAATAGTCCGAACACCTAAAGATGCCAAGCTGGGGTACAAATGAATTTTTTTTCCGAAAATAAGATGAAAATGTGAATTCCTAAGATATAACGCACGACTCTAGCACAAGAATTTTCGCAAAGACCTGAAATCGATCATGTGGAGACATATATTTTAGTGACGGATGTAATTACTTCGTATTACTAATAATGGCATCATAAAAAACTTGAAATGTGCCTAATGGATGTTGCCACAAACCATTTATATGACTCATTGACCACGATATTTTGTTAAAAATTCCTGAAGGATTTAAAGTACTCAAGCATATAAAGGTCGCAAGAAACTTGTTCAATAAAGCTTCAGAAATCCTTATACAAATGGAGACATTCAGGCGATGTGGTACGATCGTCTTAGCAAATATTTTCTAAAGGAAAAGGCTAAAAATAACTTTATTTTTCTTTTGTATTTTTATAAGAAAGTCTCGGATCAATTTGTTATAATAATTGCGTATGTTAATGACTTGAACATCATTGACTTAAAGAACTTTCAAAAGATGTTGAGTGTTTGAAGAAAGAATTTGAAATGAAAGATCTTGATAAGATAAAAATTTTATCTTGGCCTACAATTGAAAATTTGACAAATGGTATTTTTGTCCATCAATCAATATAGACCGAAAATGTTTTAAAGCAATTTTATGCTGGATAAATCATATCCGTTGAGTACCCGATGATTATGAGATCACTTGACATAAATAAAGATCCATTTGACCTCAAAAATGATTAAGAGCTTGGTGATGAAACACCTTATCTAAGTACAATCAGGACACTAATGTATCTTGCGAATAATACTCGATCATATTATTATTTTACAAAAGTTTATTGGCAAGATTCAAATTTTCCCGACAAGTTAGAAGACATAAGAATGATGTTAAATATATATTCGTATATCTTCGAGGAACAATTGACATGAGATTATTTTATTCTAATAAATTCAAGTCGAAATGATTAGTTATGCAAAGCGTGATATTTGTTTGATCCACATAAAGCTTGATCTCTGGACGTGGCTATTTGGTTACAGAGGCACAATTAGTATCTTGACGCTCAATAAAGCAAAGAAAAACCGTTGCTTTTTTGAATCATGCAAAGTAATAGCCATACATTTAAGCGAGTTGGGAGTGTGTTTGGTTGAGGTGAAAGACTCAACATATTTAGTAAATATGTGATATTTCTTTTGAAAAAGATATTCCAATTATATTGTATGAAGATAATGTTGCACGTATAGTTCAACTTCACCAATTTTACTCATGATCTTGAGAAAAATGTGAAAATAGATGTTCAATAAATTCACTCTATTGATAATTGATGAATCCGTTTACTAAAGCATTATCGATCTCAATATTTGAAAAGCTTGTAGACAAGATTGGGATGCGCGCCTTTGAGAAATTAAATGAGTTTTACATCGTGGGGAAGTAAAATACACTCGCACTCTTTTTCCTCTTTAGCCTAGGCTTTGTCCCAATAGGTTTTAATCTGGAGTAAGATTTTAACGAGACAACAAATAATACGTATTCACTGGGGAGCATGCTGTACTCTTTTTTTCATTAAAATTTTTTTTCCCGAAATTTTTCTAGCGAGGTTTTAATCTAACATATTATCTATCAATGGACATCTAAGGGGTTATTGTAAATACAATTATTTAATTATGAATGTCCTTAGATTCTAGGTATAATTCATACCATTATGTGTAGTACGAACACCTACTACCTCATTGTTCTTCCACACCCTCTTGTGATCTTTTTCATATTTGTCAAGGATTACTGCCATGTTTATGACACCTTTGTTGCCCTCTCAAGTAATTTTATAAATAGAGGTCTTAAGAATGATATTGTACACGCTTAAAAAAATAGTTATTTTATGTTATTTCTCTTATTCTATATTATTTCTCTTGTTCTTTACATTATTATTCCTGAGCTTTGGTTTTATCACAATATGGTGTGTTTAAGTTAATTTTAGTATCGTTTAACCTAATTTCACTCTCAATCACATATATTTATATTGTTACAAATATGTTATGTCAAGAAATACTTCACTCTTTTTATCCCTTTATAATAGCTAATGTTTAATGATTAACTAATGAGTTCGATATATTGGGTTAGTGGTGGTTTTAATTTCACTAATTGGCTCAAAATAAAATTGTGAAAACATTGAAATTTAAACTGAATCTCATGCGAGTTTGGACCCTTGCAAATCATTGAGCTAACTCTAGCTTTGTGTTCAAGAAATTCACACACACACACACACACTCACACACATATATATATATATATATATATATATATATATATATATATATATATATATATATATATATATATATATACGTAAAATATAATTTTATATATAATATAATTTTATCGAGAGGGTCGGGTGAACACTCTCGCGCCCCCTAGATCCACTCCTTGCTTGGCTCCTGAGGAGGTTTTGTGTCGATGGTGATCAGAAATCTGCCTCAATGAAATATGTGGCCTAAAGCCAAGTCTTAAATAAAAGCTTAAATATATTCCACTTGTTTCATTTTATATGTTTTAATTTGAAATTAATAATATAAAAACATTAAAACGTTACTATTAAAAAGAAAAAATTAAAAATGTTTATAACATATCAAAAATATTTTTGAATCTGCGGAAATTGCATACGCCATGTTATTATTATAAGAAAATGCTACAAAAGCTAAAACAGAAAGTATTATTAGATCTTTTTAAAATATAAATTTAAAAAACTAAAAAAATAAAAATATTTTTAAAAAAATTAATGGACTAACTAAATTAGAATAGAGCTATATTTGATAAGACTCATATATATGTTTGTACTTCAAATTATTAATAGCTTGTTTGGATATATTTGGCTGAAATTTAAAAAATAGGTATTTGAAATTAAAATTGTATAAGAATATCTGGATATTGAGATTATTCTTGAACATGAAATTTATTTACAAAAATATATTTAAATTTCATGAGTAAAAAATATTATTTCACAATAAATAATACTCTTAATATTTAGTGACTTTGGGGCCTAACGCAAGAGCTTTTAATTGCTTTAGGGCTTCAAGTAAACTGATACTGATAGTATATGTGGTGGGAGTGTTGGTACCTTTGATGGTGATGGAAGAAGAAAGATTGGTATTGTGAGTTGGAAATGTCATTTTGACTAAAATGAATGAGGTTAATGGAGGAAGCAGACTTGAGGAATTTTTATAACGCTAAGGGCAAGGTGATGACATAGGATATCATTGCTTTGATATAGTATTGATTTGGTGTCTGACTTTATTTTTAATCGCGTCTCATAGACATCGCATCAAGCATTTAATTTCTGTATTTACACCCAAGACAATTAGCTTTTGGCTGATATATCTAGAGCTATAACTGATCTTTGAAAGATTTTTCATGATATGAAAATAAATTTGCATCTTCAAAGCTTTCGAGGTGACGTAAATTTCATGTTGATAATGTTGCAAATAAAAGATTATAATACAAGTACAGTAGAGAAAGTATATACAAAAAAATTGATATATTATCTCACCATAAACTGATATACAAAATAAATTGATTTAACATTTTATAGAAAACATAAAATGCTCTACAAGCTGCTTGCAAGGCTACTCAATGCTGAAAGCTACTTGAAACTGCTTGTAATATTACTTATGTTTTTTTGAGTGAAGTTAGTTATACACATGTAAACTATCAGGAAGTTTTCAAAAATATGAAAGTATAAATTGATAATGTATTTATAATAATTTTATACTTATGATGTAGGAGAAATGACTGGTGTTACCATGCAAACTACCAGTCTCTTCGTTATATTTTTGATGTCCTAATCGAAAAATTAATTCTCACATTTCACGATAAATAAGTAGAGCACCAAATGAACTCCATGAATATTAAACAAACTAATCCTCAGTCAGATAGTCCTTTCATTAAATTTATTCACATTCAATATTTCATTAAATTAATAAATATTTCGCATGTATATTCACATATACAATACATATTCTCTTCATCTCATATTTTCATTTTACTAGGATAAGTCAACATAAGGACTCTTATCGAGTTTATATTATATTAATATAATTATATATTATTATAATTGTAAAATTATGAATTTAAAAAACTATTAATATATTAACATTTCAAAATTAATTTAAATTATAATTTAATTAATTAATATATATATATTTTAAAATTTATAATACTATTATTTTTATATTTTAAAGTGACTTAAACATTAAAAGTATAAAATAATACTATTTTAGTACACGTATCATGAAAAGATTGAAGAGTGTATAAGTTTAGTAGAAGAAAAGTAGAGTACAAAGTATGAAGAACACGTGCAGTTTTACAACTGCCCCCAAAAGCCTTTATAGTCCAAAGTGGCTTGACTTTTCACTTTAATTACTCAGCCTCATTGCATTTTTCACTTTCAGTAACTTCGGTCCTGACTTAGCAAATTGATTCAGTCCTATTTCTAACCTCGGCACTTTACTCCGGTTACTGAAAGTGGTTAAATAGCTAACTATGTTAAAAGTGCTTCTACTCTTGAATAGCTACCAATAATACTTAGTATGATATAAAATATAAAATTTATCACATTTGATATTTACAATAATTATAAATATATAATATTTAATATGAAATATTTTTTTAAACTATAAATTAAATAAAAAAACAAAACAACTTTACTTATAAATGTTATAATTCATAAAATTTAAAACATTTAAAATAAATAAAATATTTTTTTTGTACCAAATCTATACCCTTTACCACTCGTAGGCATTACATCATGTTTTTTCTTCTACCTCGATAGGGATAAATCACCATTATATTATCTAAACCACTAGTACGAGATATGATTGATTTGTAAGGTGTCACAATCGGCACTTCCATTATTTTATAACGTCTTGAAATATTAAACACAATTTTATTAATTAAAATATAAATTATTTAATCTAGAATTAACTTCAACAACCAAAAAAAAATCAACCAAATATTGTATAAATTTAAAAATTAAATTTTAAAATTTTATAATTAAAATTAAAAATATTTAGAAAAGTTAAAATTGTTGATTGTGTTTTTGAATTTTTTTAATTTTGGAATTAATTTTTTATGATATATTTTTAATGATTAATTTTATCTAAAAATATATTAAATATATCAAAATATTAATCTTAAACTTGTTAAAAAAAAAGAAAGACATATATTATTTTGAAATTAAGTGAAAAAAAAAAGAAATTGAATGGAAGTAAGTATATTTTAATTATCATTAACATAATATTATAAAATGAACATGCACTTGGTCCTTAGATGAAGATCATGGTATGAAATGGGACACGAAAACACTTTCCAAAAATTATTACTTCTACTATTTCTTAAAATATCCCATGTTCTGAAAAAAGTTAAAAAGAGTGAAGACACTAAAGCATACTGTACAAAGACTTTGCTCTCTCTATTCCCATTTCCAACACTACACTACTACTGAAATTTCCCCCTTTCTCTCTCTACTTCCCTAGCCGCCGACCAC
>JACEIK010006814.1:0-84443 GCA_018107945.1 Datura stramonium | reverse complement strand
ACCTACCTTGAATAATTAATCCTAGTTAGCCCCTTTGAGCCTTGAGCCTGTTCTTTGATAGCTGCAACATAAGCTTAATCCTTTTTCTTTCATTAACCTTAAATTTGATCCAAAACTCTTAAGCGCTTAAAGGAAAGATCCGAAAGAGTGAAGGAGTGAGACGAATGAAAAAGAAGGAAAAGTAGCAGTTGTAAAAGTGAGAAAGGTCGAGGGTGCACTTGCTGGAAAATGGTTGATTATTAGTAGGGAGTAATAAGATAAATTAATGAAATGTTACTTATAGAACTCCTTACTAATAAGCTAAGAGTGCCTAAAGAAATGGGTAAACAAAAGAGAAAAAGGAAAGTTGAAAAGAAATAAAGGTGAAGTAAGAGAAGGGAAGTTCGTAATGAGAGCATGATGTATTAAAAGAGCTTAGGGAAGATAGTCACTATTACTGGCCAGAATAGTACCTACCAATCCCTTAGTTACATTACAACCTAAAAAGTCCTACTTGATCTTACAACCATACATCCTTAAATTAGTGGAATAAAACACTAAGGGCAAGCTTATGGGTCATTACATGATGCATGTGAATTCTTTGTGAGAGTGAGCATTATTCTATTCATGTACTTACTGCATGTTGTGATTTAAAATTTTTGCGTGTGAACGGGTTGCTCTCTTTCCGTGAGGGCACATGTTGAATGAAGGATATAATTCATGTGGGATTTCTTAATAAGTTGATTTGCATGAGTTTGCAATGATTGAGAGTCGATTCTTGAGGTTAGAATGCTTAACATAGTTGTATTTCATTTCAATGATCAAATCGTACATGCTCTATTTTTAGCTTGTTATCTTAAATAATCATTATAGCCGTAGCTTGAATTAACTTGCTAAATTAGTTATGTGTGAATCTTCATTTACATGATATGTAAAGGGTTCGAGGACGAACAATGCTTTAAGTGTGGGGTAGGTGATCGTGGGCAAAATAGCATGCCCAAGTGATACTTTATAACTTAGTGTTGTCTTGTTTATCTGACCAATTTATATACATTCTCATGTGATTTTATGTAAATTTGAATATATACACTAACCAACATGATTAGTTCTTGTTTTGTAGGTTTACAATGAATTTTAAGAACTACTCAATGAGTTGGGAAGTGGAGGCATGGAGATAGGAGAGTAGAGCAGCGTCGGCAAGGAGGGTATGCGAAACAGCCCTGTCACGTAGCAACGTTCCCGCGGCAGGCGAGCTGCGCGACCATGGCGTGCCACGGCACCAACATGCTTTGCACAAGCGGCGTGTCACCAGCTTACCAATACCCGGACTAGCCCACGCTTGGCGACTATTTTGGTTTCAAGAAGGCCCTACAGGGATGCCTCCATGTCACGGGGCACTCATTGGTGTAGCCACTCCGTGACACGGAGCTATTTCATGCTAGAAATAATTTTAGACACTTCACATTTACTATAAATAGGTCCCTTAACTCCAAGCGAACTGATCTAATTTCTGAAAACCACGAGAGAGGTCACGGTGTGATACAGAAGAATTACCTAGGAGTGGCGGGAGAAGTGAAAGGAGAACTCTACCTAGGGTTTGTCAAATTCCTCTTCTCTTCTACCAATTCTTGTTAGTAAGTTACTTATGCTTGTTTCTTGCTTAATTATCGAACATAAGTGGCTAGAACCCTTGCTCTATGGTTGAAGCCACAAGATTTGATTGTAATTTTGCGATTTTGTTTTTAAAATTAAACATCAATTAATAATGATAAATAACTTTTTAAATATAAAATTATTGATTTTTTTAATGATTGATCACCATGAAAACACAGGCGTTAACAGAATATGCTTGAGAAAAGCATTTACCTTAGCTAGAACATGAGATATGAGGCATGATTATCTCACGATATAATTTGTGTTAGGATAGAACTATACCTAATGCCTTGCTTGGTTGATAAAAGCGGATGATTAGAGGCAACTTGATTATCACATCACCACTTTCCAGTAGTTTTGAGGAGCTAGTTGAGTTGAATGATTAGGTGAGTCCCTAATCATGTCCACGTCATTTCCCACATCCACGTTTTTAATTGTCCCCTGAACTAGAATTAGCATCCTCGCTCACAACGTTGTAGTGAGACTAATTTGTCGTGTTTAGAACGAAAGGCCATGAACATACAATTCTAATTATGTGAACAACAATTGATAGTTTCATACTTAAACCATTGCAAATGCGTACTAGAGCATGATTATCTAGTTTAACTCTATGTTGCTCCTAGGTAAGTCTGAGTATTTCGTTGACCAAAAATTAGACTTAATTAATCTCCCTCGAAAACTTTTATAATCAACACTGTGGGGTATTTAATATCACATTTGAGCTTGATAGTTAGTTGAATTGGTCGATCTACGTAGGTTCGACATTCCAGTTCTTGAAAAGAACCACTATATTACTTGCACGACCGTACACTTGCGGAGCCACATCAGTTCCCGTGCTATCTGCTCCTTTGGGAAGTATTTGGTTTCTTTGTGTTTAGCATACCGCTTCTTCCCTCATCAGTCCACCCCATAATTCCAAAATGCAGGTGTCGTTGCCCTTGGAGGCACTAGTACTCGCGTCTTCTTGTCCCCCAATCTTACTCTCTTTCTGCGCGCCCATATGTGAATGCGCCCTTGCCCTTGTCCTATATTCCTGACATTGTTCATGTACATTCAAACATACATTTCCAATGTTATTCAAGTCATAATTAGCTACAACTAAGGTTGGGTTTAATTGGATCACCCCCACATAGTATTTAGCCTGTCAACACAATTCGACAAGACATTCATGATTTTGCCATTCTTAGAATTAAACATTCTTAGTGCATTCATATAAGTCGATGGAACAGTACTTTGTACTACTCGGAGCTTCGTACAATGAATAAATTCTCCATCGGTCAATTACATCATCTTTAGCACTTGGCAAAATTGTTTTTTTTTCAACAACCTATGTAGTTCTCCAATTGCATTCTACCGAAAATCCCTCTTCTAGCCTAGCATATTCAACATCAATCACTAGATACATTTCACTTCAAACAACATGCACAACCCAATTTATCAACATTATCATGCATTTTGTCTTCTTCTATTTAATCCTCAACCCTAGCTAACAATATCGTAAGAATTTCATCAATCTAATTTCAATCGATGAGCTCATCTACTAACAACGGTCCAAAGAACATCATTCAATCATAACTCAATTGATTTAGCTTATTTCCTACTCAGGAGCAAGAGTTTCACCACAAAACCTACGTTCAAGAAGGCTCAAATTTGAGCAATACTAAGGAAAATTCAAGAACATACCTTTACTTCGATAAAGTGAAGAAAACTCGAAGGATTGATCGCTAAGTCCGTGTCACGTTGGGGAGAAGGGAATTTGGGTGTGGGTCGTGGAGGAATTGAATGGGAAAAATGAAAAGAATTTAGGGTTAAGGAGGTTTTCGTAGCGGGTTACCGATGACGGTGACCCGATGTGAAATACACCTCAACGTGTCACGAAGGGTAACGTGGGGCACTGCCTCCGTGACACGGAGCCATCGCTTTGCAAATATTCTGGAAATTTTAAAAATTCGAATACCTCAACGTGTCACGGAGAGATAGCAGGAGGCCCTCCTCAAGTGACATAACAATCGATGTGAAGCTCACTGGAATGTACCCAATATTCCATTTCTTACCTTGGATTTTCCTTTGCTTTTTTGTATTTTTTGCCCTCAAATTCCACCTGAAAATCATTTCACCACGAGAAATTAGTTAGAACTCATAGGTTGCAACACAGCAATTTTATTTTTTTTTTCACTATTTTTCTTTTTTTTTTTTTTTTTCAGAAATAATCCTCTCTCTTCTGGCCTAACGCACATTGGGGTTGCCTCCCGTGCGGCACGATTTACCATCGTGGCTCAGCGTTAGCCATTCTCAATCTCCTCTGAGTGATGAACGTCTTCTCTCGAGAATAACATCCTCACCCCCAATAATGCCCATCGTTGCCATTCACCAAAAATGTGACACTTTTATCTTCTTACCACAACTCCCTTTGCCCGTGTGAGGTCATTCTCACCACTTCAAAAGGCCACGACCACTTGGACCAGCTTTCTAGAAAAAGCCAGCAGCGGGGTTCCAAATAACAACACTCTCTGCCCCGGCTCAAAAGATCCATTGCACCATATGCCTATCCATGCCACCTTTTAGTTTTTCTCGCTGGCATTGCTTTTTCATAGGCATGCCGCCGAAGCTTCATCTGGTTAAGCTAAAGTTGCATCCTTCTTCTTCCTGCTAGCTCACGGGATCCATGTTCAGCTTTTCTCACGGCCAAAAAAGCTCGATGTTCCAGCTCCACAAGCATATGACATGCCTTTCCATAGACCAATCTGTACGGAGAAGTTCCAATGGGTGTCTTGTATGCAGTTCTATAAGCCCACAACGCATCGTCAAGGTTGCTTGACCAATCAATTCGTTATTGCATTCACTTTTCAATATTACGTAGAATCTTAACATCTCTCTTTGACACCTCCACTTGCCCACTAGTTTGGGGATCATACACTGCTTGCTACCTTAGTACACACCCATACTTAGCTAGCAGCAAGTTCCTGAAACTTTCATTCACAAGTAGGCCTCCATCACGATAATAGCTCGGGGTGTACCGAACCTGTGAAAATTTGCTTTTTCACAAATTTTGTCACCACCTTGTTTGTCATTCTGGGACAAGCTATTGCCTCGACCCACTTAGATACATAGTCAACCGCTACCAAGATGTAACGATTACCAAATAACGGTGGAAATGGACCTATGAAGTCTATTCCCCATACATCAAAAATCTCTACTTCTAATATGTCTTTGCGGTGGCATCTCTGTCTTCTACCAATTGTACTTTTGTTCTTTGACATCTATCACACATTTTACATATGCTATAGGAAGAATCTCTAAACAGTGTAAGCCAAAAAAACTGACTGTAACACCTTGTAAGCTTCCGCTCGCCTCATTAATTGCCCTCATACAACAATGAGTGACAACTCTCCCAATACTTCTGCAATGGCTCTCTAGGATGCATCGTCTCATCCCTTGATCCAGTCCCTGCTTAAACAGATACGGCTCATCCCATATGTAATACCTGCAATCATGTCTCAACTTCTTTCTTTGCTGAGCCGTAGCCTCCGGTTGGTAGACTCCACTTACCGGCAAGTTCACAATATGTCACGCATACCAAGGGATTTTGGCTTCCCTTATTGCCAAGAGCTGCTCATCCAGGAACTCTTCTTTGATACTATCACCTTCCTTCACATGCAAGCGACTTTCCAATCGTATTGGTGATCTGCCACTTGATTCTCGCTCCCTTTTCTGTCCTGAATCTCTGGGGTCAAACTCTTATAGCAACAATATCCATCTGATTAGTATGGGTTTGCATCCTTCTTTATAGCTGAATGCACATTACTTCACACTGATCAATATACACCACTACTTTAGAACCCCGGTAGGACTGAATTTATCAAATGCGAACACCAATGCTGCATCTCCTTTTAGTGGCTTGTATAATTGACTTGGGCTGCATCCAAGTGTTTTTCATGCATAATAAATGGAATGAAAAAATTTATTCCTCCGCTGCCCCAATATAGCTCCTACAGCCCCGTCACTTGCATCACACATTAATTCAAAGGTTGTTCCCCAATTCGAGAGATGAGAATAGGTGCTTCTACCGGCTCTGTTTAAATCCTCGAATGCTTTAACACAATCCTCTTCAAACTCGAACTTCACCTCTTTTTCTGGCAACCGACATATCGATCTGAGAATTTTTAAGAAGTTCTTAATGAACAATCTGTAGAACCCTGCATGTCCAGTTGTGAACACCCTTCACTGACACAGGTAGTGGTAGCTTTTCAATCACTTAAATCTTTGCACGATCGACTTCCAACCTTACAACGCCTTATGGCCAAGGACGATACCCTCCTTGACTAAAAAATGACATTTTCCTAGTTGAGCACAAGGTTAGAATCTTCACATCGAGCTAGCACCTGTCAAGATTACGCAAACATGTAGCAAACAAATTACCGAAAATAGAAAAGTCATCCATAAATACCTCGACAAAATCTTCCACCATACTCGTGAAAGATCGCCATCATGCTTCGCTGGAATGTGGCTGGTGCGTTGCATAGACCAAATGGCATCGCCTGAAAGAATATGTCTCATAAGGACATGTAAAAGTGGTCTTCTCTGATCCCCGATGCTATGGCTATTTGGTTATAGCGAGAATATCCATCAAGGAAACAATAATATTCTTGACCTACCAACTTTGTCAAAATCGATCAATAAATGGGATAGGATAAAGATCTTTCCTCATGGCCTCATTGAGCTTCCGTAATCCGTTACAGAATGCTTGATCTGTGATTGTGCGTGTAGGAATCAACTCATTCTTTTCGTTGGTGACCACGGTCATCCCTCCTTTCTTTGAGACTGCTTGAATGGGGCTAGCCCATTCACTATACGAAATAGGATATACCACACTTGCATCAAGCCGCAGTTACTTCCTTCTAACTACATCCTTCATCACCAGTTCAACCTCCACTGATGTTGCACAGTTGGCTTGGATCCTTCTTCTAAAAATCCTGTGTCTGCAAAAAGATTGACTAATTCCTCTGATGTCGACATTTTCCAACCCATTGCTTTCTTCCGCCTTTTGAGACCACCAATGCATCTTTCACTTGTGCCTCGTCGGTTCTGCGAAATGAATACTGGCAAGTGTCATCTTCCCCCAAAAATACATACTTCAGATGTGGAGATGTCTTCAACTCCAATTTTAGCCTCCTCAATTGATGTATTTGGCAATGGTTCAATGACCCCTCATCAATGGCGCAAAATCTTGCTTCCTTGGAAACCATTTTGGCTCGTTCAGCGTCTGCACCATCTCATACGTAGCAATGTCTCCAAAATGATCGTAGCCCATCAAGTCTCTCTCCAAAGGGTCTGTGAGTCAACAATGCGAAAATTGATTTACGATTTAGCACATTGATCGCTAATAGCTCTCATAAACATAATTCGAAATCTTCATGG
Organism: Datura stramonium; assembly: GCA_018107945.1. Classification (NCBI taxonomy): domain Eukaryota; kingdom Viridiplantae; phylum Streptophyta; class Magnoliopsida; order Solanales; family Solanaceae; genus Datura; species Datura stramonium. Next base: position 77,393 of record JACEIK010006814.1, on the reverse strand, counting down.
CCTTGTACATCAAAAACCTCTACTTTATCATCTTTTCGCATAGTTGGCTTCCAACAGCCACATCAATCAAAAGATCAGCCGGTTATGAAAAGGACGTCCCAAAATAAATGGGTCTTCCGCATCCGGCTCGAAATCCAAGATAATAAATCCACCGGAAAAGATGAGGGAACCCACTTGCACTAGCACATCCTCCACACAATACCATCTAGTCTGCAGCCCAAAGTGCACGGTTAGCTAGGTGCAAGATCACAGTAGTTGGTTTAGGGCTGCCCAGCCCCAATTTCTTAAACACCAACGTCGGCATCAAGTTTATGCTTTCTCCCAAATCACATATCCTGACTCAAATACATTTGCGTTGTAATCGAATGGTAAAGCTCCCGGGGATCCTTGAGCTTTGTCGGCCTTTGTTCTATATTCGGGAGGTGTACTCCTTAGTAGGCGCCACCATAGCATACTCCGTCAATCTGCTTTTGTTGCTACGATGTCCTTGATGTACTTTGCATATTTCGGCACTCACGATAAACATCAACCAAAGGTAAATTAATATGTATTTGTTTCAGCACCTCCATGAACTTCTTAAAGCAAGCTTCTTCCTTGTGCTTCTTAATCTACGAACAGGGGGTGGTAGTCTTTCTATCTCCGCTGCCTTTCCTTCCCCCTCACTTCATCATGTTCCCCATCTTTTCCTTCGCTCCAGTTGCGAGGTGGTCACTACGGTTCACCTCCTTAGGTTGAATGCCACTCCTTGTAGTGGCATTGACACAGCAGGATTTGGGTCGGTATCACTTGGTAGTCACTCCACTGGGCCTAGTGTTTTGTGCTCAAGCTAACTGTCAAAATTGATACTCTAACGCCTTCCTTAAGCTAAGCTGCTGATTTTCACATGTATTGCTAATTTCCTGTCATTTGCATCTGCGCTTGGTTAATATTATTGTTTTGAACATATCCCTCAATGTTGTTGGTGGTGGCGGAGGTGCATTGTTTCCTCTTGTATTGAGGCGAAAATTTTGATGCCTCCTTGATTTCTCACGCACGCATTAATTCTGTCCTTGATGGCTATTACTACACAAAGAGAAATTCGGATGATTACTCCAATTGGAGTTGTAATTGTTGCCAAACTGTTGATTATTATTTCTCTGGACGTTCCCAACAAAATTTACGATGCAGTTGGCACCACAACACTTTCAGGTTAGTGAGCTACTACTCCACATACTTCACCATACCTGATGACTGCATTGACTGGTGCATGTGCCAATTCAAGCTCATGCTATTGGTAGGTGTTGAGTTGATTTTGCAACGAAGCTATCGTATACAATATTTGTAAAACCATCTACCTCAAAAGCTCTGCGCTTTCCTTGTTCTTCATCATGTTGAGTCCACATTCCCGTGGATATCCCCCTGTGAAATACGATTTAACAAAGGTAAAGCTCCTCATAAGTCTTCTCCAACGCCTTTCCGCTTCTTTGAGTCTAACAAAATTTTAGTATGTGGTTCCAAACCTTTAATGAATGTATGCACCAACATCATTAGGCGGTGATGATGAGGACAATCCTTAACATTGACTTGAACCTCTCCCCGGCTTGATACAAATTCTCAACCTCTCTCCCGTTTGAAACTTAAGAATCGACCTACAAGTAAAATCTTCGGATGAAAGAATCGTATAAAAACATCCTTGCAAAGATCATCCCAAGTAGTGATAGAATTAGGTGGTTCAACTTTCAACCACCTCTTTGCTTCCCCCAATAATGAGAACGGGAATAATGTAAGCCTCACATAATCGGATGATACTCCATCGGGAATGTAGTGTCACTTATCTCCAAAGTTTTGGAGATAATGTTTGGATCTTCATGAGGGAGACTGTGGTGCCTGGCGGTGTGCAACAAGCGCACCATGATACGCTTAAGCTCGAACCACCCTCGCTCACAGTGCGAATCTTTTGGATGTAACATTATTTGCATGGGATTACCATAGCGGACCGGTCTTGCTTCCATCTCTTCGAGCACTAAAACTGCCCGCACAAGCGGTGGATTCTGTTGCTGCTCGAGAATTACTTTGTCTTAGCAACTGCCCGCATTCTTCTCTAGAGCTTCCCTTCTTTGGCGATGAAATTGTCTCTCAGGCTCTATAAATGAATCCACCAACTCCTTATCTCTTGCCAGCGTTTAAGAAAAATTACATGCAAGAGAAAGGCTAAGATCAAGTTGTCAACACTTATATTGAATTTGTAAACTAACACTAAGAAAATAAGTACCAATTGCCAGTCCCGACAATGGCAAAAAACTTATTGACGCAAAACTACCCGCTAACTTTAGTTAATTAGGTACAAGTAGTAAAGTGGCTTTATTTCAGAAGCCAGAAATATCCGATCCCACGAGGACCTTCAGACACGGTAATGAGTAACACAAGCGTTAGTGAACGTTATCTCTATGAATGTAGACAACAAACAATTAATGTTTTATGAGTTAAGATTACTAAATGTCTGAATTTAAGTCAAGATTACAACAATTTGAAGTCTGAACAATAGCAATGAAGAAGCTGAGGTTAAGACAAACATGTAGGGATGTAATTTATTAATTCAATTTAGCTAATCTTCTCTTCGGTTGCTAGTCGAGAATTATTGCCTATAGTTGGATCTTCCGACTCTATCCAATTAAGAATCATGAGACATTCTACATTTCTGTGATATAAGAGTCTGTGCTCTATCTACATAACCGATTCCAAAAATGACTAATAAGACTTTCAGATATATTTCTATTCGAGCTCAAAATCTTTCTCAATTTTCTCGATGAAAAGATCATATCTACCAATTCACATGTTGTCCAATTCCTTTCAGCACCGGAATCAAGGTGGATTTCTAAGATATACATTAACATTGGCCAAACATTAATGCAGTAAAAACAAGAATTAATAGAACAACCATTGAAGAAATGATGGCGAAATGACCAACCAATTACATTCCTCTACAACTATCCTTAACCTCAGTAAGAGGTGAATTAGCCACACATTTGTGTATTAAACATCTTCAAATAGTAGAATTCATACAAGCAGTGAAATTAAGAGAAAAAGGAAGAGAATAGCAATAGAATTTTCGTCCTCTCAACTGCACGCTACCCACGTTCTTTCTCAACCAAAATTCGAGAATGTTTAAAATAAAACCTAAGTTGCTATTTATGCTATTGAGAATTTTTCGGAATAACAAGCAACGTGGCACGGAGTGTATCGCGAGCCTCAGCTCCGTGCCCCGGGCTATCGCCGGACTCCCACTGGAACTCAGCTCCCAGAGTAACTGCCTCGGTGTGGCACGACATGTATCGCGGAGCCTTGCATCCGTGCCACTGTGCTATCGCGCACCTTCACTTCAGACTTCGGTTCCGAGGTAATAACACTACACGTGACACGGAGTGCATCACGAACCTTGCTTACGTGCCATGGAGGTAACGCGCCCCTCCACTGGAATTTGACATATTTTAATCATCCCAGGTAGAATGCCTCCGCGATGGTTGCGTGACACGGTGCCATCGCGGGCCTATTTGCCAGCATGTCAACTTCCACTTCTTGCTTCAAGTCCATTCCCTTGGTTCACCAACTTGTACATTAACTTCAAGAATTCCTTTTACCTGCAAAACAACACTAATCATGTTGGTTAGTATAAATTCACATTTACCTAAGAAACACATGAGAATGTACACATAACAATAGATAGACAAGTCAAATTAAGCATTTGAGTATCACTTGGGCATGAAATTCTGCCCAAGATCCTTGTACTTAATTAACCGCACCTTATTAGTGGGTAGCTATCTCCCGGACAAGTTCAAGCTATTAGATGGAGTTGATAGCCTCAAATCTCTGTCGTTAATCTCTTTTCCCATTACTACCTCCACACAGTCCCGATGTAAGAATAAGACAAGTCACGTTTGCAACCATCAAGAATCAATTAAAACGAAGGGAAAAAACAATACATGCATTAAACCCCGTTCAGGAAATAACTAAGTGTTTCACCTATGTGTTAATTCCATCTTGGTTCCCACAACCCTAGTTATGGGTTTAGCTACTCATGTTTGAATAATCAAAATCACAAATATTGAATAAATGGTGAAACTTACAATTATCAATAGAAAAGAAAAGCCAAAATAAGTGGAAAAAACTCAAACTTGATGAACGAGTTCCAATATTGCTTTTGATCCTCAAATTCAAGAAAAATAATTACCAAGCCTTATTTCTTAAGACCAAAAATAATAGTACAACATCAAAATCTATGTGAAAAGTAGTAATAATAAACTATACATCGAAATAAGCCTAAACAATGTATTTATAGTTTATAAGAAAACCTTTTCCTAATTAAACTTAAAATCAGGTCGTGGTGGTCACGGGCTAGGTAGCGACTCGTTAGGACCTCGATGAGTCGTGATCAATGAATTGTGGGCATCCTCAGTGTTAAGCAATCGTGGCAATGGGTCACCCAATGACTCATTATGGTTGGGCATCGATCGTTAGGCCCTCGTGGTCTAACTTCTTCAAATCTCCGATTGTATCCTATGATTGGTTCAGTGATCTTCTAATGAGTTGTTATTCGGCTAGCGACTCGTTAAGTCATCCGTTATCTCCACTGGTTACTTCTTCAATAATTCATGTCGATCTTCTGGCCCGGCTCCACGAATAAATTGCTCGGATGTAATAAGAGTGTTGCCTTCAACCCGTTAAGTACCATGTTCCTTCATCTTCAAAAATCTATATTTTCCCAAAAACTCAACAACAAGTCGTGCTAAGTGCCAACAAATCGTGAAGTGCCTAGCGGCCTCACATTCGATTGTTTTTAGCATTAATTTGCCTAGTTCACTTTCGGAATTTTGTTTTCCTACAACATTAAACACAAAGCGCATCATACCTACATAAAAATACACGGAATGTGCATAGTTTCTTAGTTTTAAGCATCGAAAGTGTCGTAAAATTAGGCATTTTAAAGCCATCAACTTAGAACTTTTTCATGTCCTCAAGCAAAAATAAAAACAAAATAAACTAAATTACTTCGACGCTTCAATTGAAAAATTCTAGGAAACTTATGCCGAGACACATTTATTCATCAAATCAAAATTTCTAACCCTACTTTACATCATATCAACTCAGAAATTACTATGCATATTCAAAATTTCGAACCATGACACAAGGAATAAAATGTGGCAAAACTTGTCACTTGCAACCACACACATAAATTTATAACAGCCCGGCCAGATAGTGGGCGATTTTGTTGTCAAATTCTCTCACCTCAAATAAGTCCCACTGCCCACACATGTGTATTATGATTATTTCAATATTATTTCTCTTGGGACTAGGTAAGATACACTCGCTCTCACAAAAGAAATTCTAATTGTGTGCATGAAATGCCATAGGCTTTCCCTTTACTTTTGTACTCGATTTTGGACCAAGTAGCAGGATCACTATAGGACTTTTTAGGCTTGTAACGTAGGCTCAGGTTCGGGTATGGTACATATGGAATAAGTAACTCAACCTCCTTGGCACTACACACGTCTTGACTCCCACTTTTAACCTTTTTTCCTATTTTATCCCTTTTTCATTTACTTGCTTCTTCTTTATTTTCATTTATAAATCTGAGTGCGATTCTTCTCATTTCAAGCATTCATTGATGTCACATTTTTCTTTTCTTTGTTTTCTTGCTCCTTGAAACCAATTTTTATTTCTTTCTTTTCTTTCATTATGCATATCGCACCCACTCTTTTTTTTTATTACCCAATTTTTTATTCCACCTACTCTTCTTAATCACCCCTATAATAGCCACACCCTCAACAGGAAATTTGCCTGAGTTGAGGTTCTCTCCCAGGAGGGACTAAGGCCAAAAGCAGGTTCATTTTTAATCAAAACGGGAAAGGTGAATTGGTGTAAACTGAAAGTCGATTTAAGCTCAAGCATTTGGATCAAGGGATATTTATTCTCTTTGATAGGTCTTTTAAGGCTAAGTGGACTCATAAATCAAAAACGGCCTATGATCCTTTCTAGTTTCCTATCCTCTATCTCTGTCGTGACCGAGCAAGTTCTAGATTGACACACACAACCGAATTTAACTATTAAACCTCACTCACACATAGCACAGGTCGACATCATCAATTCTACTAGCTTTGCTAGTTCAGGGTACAACCATACAATGGTAAACATGTTCACAGTTTCAATTCCATGCAAAGCTTCACAAAGGTCATACTTGTCGACTTTAACATACACATAAAAATTTTAGGAGGGTATCAAATTATCAGTTCAACAAAAATAAACAATTTAAGCTCTTGAGTGCCTTCAAATTCACCTAACTTTCTTTCGTGACAGAAAAACACAAAAAACATAAAACCCTAAATGTATCGGTTCTACTAGATATATGAAACACTGAGGATAATATATCCGGCAGAAAAACCCTCGGGTTATGTTCGGCAAATACACAAGTATCCCTCCCCACCCCCATTAAGAAAAGCATGCGTCGTCCTCGGCCGCATATATATAAAATAGAACTAAGGAAATAGGAAACATACCTATGCGACCAAGGTGTCAGCTACCTAGTCGGTGGAAGGGTGTAACTCCTCCTCAATATCATCTCTAATATTACAGATTTGACCGATGCATTTTTCATAACCAAAGGAGCTTGTCCCTTCTCCACGAGCTCTCGTTGCCTCAATTTCAGCTCTCTATCCCGAGCCTCCCTCTCTCGATATATGTAGCGCTCTCTCCATATCACTCCGCTCTTTTGCTGTTGGAGCAGATAATAATCATCTTCAAAGCTTTCCTCCCTAACTAGGCCTTTGCCTTTATCTTGTGCCACTGAAGCTTTCACCGATAATGAGAAATCGAACATAGACGGTAGCTCTTCTTCACTCTCATCATCTATCACGGAAGCACCGATGTAGGGTATTGCAGCTACCTGTCGTGTGGCCAAATCCCGCACCTTAGCTCAGAGTGCTCCTAGATATGCATACAACTTTGCAATTCGGGCACACAGCCAACTACACAAAGAGCACTCATCCATTCGTCTCTCAAAAGCATCCAACCGAACATGCACGAGAACTGAATAGTGCCTCCAACTCTTTTCGACACCTAGGCTTTACTGCTCCATCCAAAATATTAACTTATAGAGCCGTGTGTTCCTGTTTCTTTTCGGCCTTAGCCAACCACCTAGCCATATCAGCAAAATTCTGAGAAATTGTAACTAGGCCGGTTGTAGTGGCTCGTGGAGGAAAGAAACTAGTGGTCACAAACGCTGCTGTGGTGGATGATGAATCGGGAACATCAATAGGTGCGGAGTACATGCGCTGCATGCAGTAGCCTCGGATGGCTACCCAATTCTCTACCCTCAGTAGGCTCAGCCGCCAAATTAGTGAGCGTATTAGCTAGCCGATTGCATATCGCAGAAATACCTTTGGTAATATGGTCGCTCCAGAAGATGTAGGCTTGACTCTACGCCCTCGATACTAGGTTTGTCTCATCTCTGATCAACCCAATATCCATAATCTTCTATACCACTATCCTCACAGTCAGCGATGGCAATTAAACTTTTGACTCTAATAGAGTCTATCAATCAAAAATGGCAAAGGAATCGTAGTACCGTCATTTATGGCCCGCTCTCTAATCTCTTCAGCAATGTACCGCCGGAAATTGATGGCGTATCCCTCCATAATGCTTGCTACTAGTGATGCTCTATCAGGAGTGAGAATATTATGTTGTTGGTTGGTACCGGCCTATGCCGCACTAGTTTCCACCAAAATTTATCTTGAAAATTGAGTGTGGCCTTCTAGATCTGGGCTTCGGTGTTGTGCAACCATTCAACCAACAGAACTCTTGTGGAGAGATGACAGAGATAGCCAAGTGTATTTTCTGATGCGCTCCTCACTATTCAACTTCTTAGTCTTGACTTTCTTTAGCTCAGATAGCCTATGGTCAAACTCGGCTGTGTTCATCGAGGCATGATAGTCGACACCTCCTGACAACTTTGGAGATGGTCCTCTTAGATATACCCTCGGTGTCTCTCGAGCCAGCTTTGAGAGTTAAGGTAGGCTCTTCTTCCAGTCTTGACCCCTAAAGCCAAAAGTGCGGCTGCGTAGGCCGCATAGAATTCTCTAACTAAGCATAGTACGCCTTACATTGGCTCGATAAACCACCGAACTTCTGCACATCGAAATTAAAGCTTGCAACTCTAGAAGGTCCTTAAGCCTCGTGGTGACTAGCCTAGGCTCCTCATAGATGATCCTCTTTGGATGTCCTTTATCACTTGGAGAAATATCTCTCTTATAAATAGCCCTCATACCATGAACACACCATCTTCCCATGTTCCTTGGTTGATCATTGGATGTGTTCGAGGTCTCGTCAATTCATAATTGGAGTCCCCTCGGCGAGCATGTGACTCATCAGCTATCTCTGCGTTTTGCCCAACTATGGTGCCCTCGGGAGAAATTACAGTTGTAGCCCTAACATTCTCATCTGTACGACCGCGGATCCTTGCCAGTTGGTGGAGCATCAGCAGGACTTGTCGAATTTATATTTCGTGGAGCCTATCCTGGTGATCTCTGCCAATTGCTCCTTCGACACTTCATATTCCTCCTCAGCCACTTGACTCTTGGAGGAAGGGCGACTCATCGAAGGCACATTGGTATGATGGTTGATTGCTCTGCGGCACTTGTTTCTTTTCGGACCATTCTTCAATTGTACCTTAAGAGCCACATTATACCTGTGGAAGTTGTTTGTATACCGAGATGAGATGAAATATGAAACTTTAAGACCGACTTTCAGTGGACATACTTGGTGATTCAGCGAGTCGTGCCCTGTGGCAACGATTCGTTAGGTCTTTCATTGTCTCGGAGCTATGGGTTGTTCGTGTTGGACCAGTGTACTTAACGACTGGGTCACAACGAGTCGTTACCCGAGGCAACGACATTAGGACGGTCGTTAGGTACATTGGTCACCAAATTTCATTTACACTCGGGACAAGCCATATAGCAGTCGTGAGATGATACCATGACTCGTTACATGGTTCGTGCTCAAGAGTTTCAGGTTATCCAATTTGCTCATATCATGTTCATCATACAGATTCATCATCATACATTATCCTAATCAAAAATAGAGATTCCACAAGCACAACTTCATCTAATTAATCCGAGTTTCAAAAAAATTTGTTCAATGTCTTACCATTAACTTTCGTGAACTTCTATAAGATCCAGGTCAAATTTTAAATCATTATATGCGAAAACTAATGGAGAAAGAGAAAGCAAAAGCGATCACTCACAATAATTTCGAGTTGAAGCCAGGACAAGTCAAATTTTGCACTCTTGTGAAACCACGAATAGGTGAGTGCGGTCGTGTGTGTGAGGCTTGTTGTGAGTGCAATCGCGAGGGTGTTGCCTTACCTTGTAAATTCTTGACATTAGATGGCCTACTCATGTTGGTTAAGAGTTTTTGATGCCATACATGCTAGGAAAAGGCCCGGGAAAGATGGGACAAGCGCCAAGTGGCGCGTCGCATTCCGCCAGATGCGACTTAAAAATCCCAAGAATAAAAGGGCCTCCCACTTCGGTTTATTTCATAATCATTCATAATTTCAAAGAACACCTTGAAACAGGGAGAACGGAGGTTTCTTGATAATTTTCGTCGGATTACGCCGTCAAACACGGTCCAAACTTGAATTAATCTCATATACCGATGTATTTAGCGACAAGGAGCATTCCTCGGGTTTAGTTTCGTGAAATTCGGCCGGCGAATCGTCGACCGCTACCGAGCCAAAGGTAAGTGAAATTTCTCCAAATTGGTGCCAATATACTCCTAGCCCTAAAGAGTAGGTATTTCTCCCTTCTGGACTTTCGAGAAATAGCGAGTTTTCGACCATTTTTGATAAGCCAAAGTTTGGGCTATATATATATATCATAAATTTTATTCCAGAATATTAGAGTATTCAGTTCTAATTGATATATATATAAATGCGGTTGGGAGAAATAGTAGAAGTACCGACAGAGCTTCGCCGTTAGTCGGAAAATCCAGCGAAATTATGTAAAGCTAATTCCTACAGCAAGTTAGTAATCAATACGGTAGATAGCGTGATGTATGAAGAAAGAATTCAGAAGTCGAGAATTGAGTCAGTATGAGTTTAGCAAGCGTGTTTGAATTTAGCAAGCGTGTTTTTATAATGTTATATTATATATATATATTCGGGAATAAAAGTTAGTAAATTAATATCAGACAGTCAGATAATATCTCGATTACAGTATAGACAGACGGTGAGATAATATCTCCGATACAGTATAGCCGGACAGTCGAGATAATATCTCCAGTTGATTATTAGAATCCCACTATAACAAAGAAAAGAGTTCGAAATGAGAAATCGAGCACGAATAGCATTTTAGTTCAATCATGCTTGCTCCTATGTGATTGTGTTTGTTGAGACTTGTTTGTGTTATGAGGCACCCTTTGAGCGTCCTCACCGCCCTGGGTTGGTAACTTTGTTGACCCCGTGAGGGTGGGGGATGCGTCACTCAAGGAGTGGCATGCCGCCCCCCACGGGATGAAGATGAGGATGGAGCATTCCCATATCAGAGCGTCGGCATAACGGTATAGCTTACCTGTTGTGCGCTTGCGCCGAGGCAGTTACAGATACAGACACGGTTCGGTTACGGATACGATGGGAAGTCCACCGGGCTCAGACACAGTTATTTATATGAGGCATAGCCTGAGCTCCGAGACCCGAAATTTGTAGAGTCTTCGTAGTAAGTAGACGAGTGGAGTGACTTATTTTGGATGGTTTGACCCGGATAGGGGTATATAGATTGTTTGTTGGTTGGCACCTTCCGGCTTATGGGGGATAGTATTGGTCCTTGCTTGTTATATATATGTATATATATGTTATTTATTAGGCGATGAACAGCGAGATCACCATATGGCAGCTGGGTATGTCGCCTTACTCTCGATACAGAAAAAGCGATTTAGAATTCTATGATTCGAACGATTCCGGAATATTTCCTACTATTCGAGAGTTTCTAGTTATGTTATTTATATTTAGATATTCAGTTTGCTTTGCATACTGGTACTGATGGTGCCGCGCCCATTTGGGCGCTGCATTACTGCCTGCGGTACTCATAGACAAGAGCCGATCCTTCGTGATTCGAGCCCGGCTCATTAGTCATCAGCTCTGTCATCCGGAGCTAGACAGCTAGAAGGTCTATTTCTTTCTTTGTTGTACGGTATGGGTAGGTCGTGGCCCCTATCCCATTCTCATTTATGTTCATAGGGTTTTCAGATTGTGTATATATCTCACGCGATTGGTTATGCCGTGCGTGTGGGGCCGTGCGCGTATATTTAGTTGTTTAGTGTTGATGTGCGGTGTGTTGGCGTGTGGGGCCGTATTCAGACAAGCCAGTAGTGACCTTTCCGGTCGTGAATATTTAGTATTCATTATATTGAGTTAGAGCTAACTAGACGGCATGGTGGCCTTGTCGGCCGCATAGGTTTCCCTACATAAGTATGAATCTGGTTAATTGGTCATTATGGTACGGTGGCTATAGGCCTAGTCGGCCGGCTGTGTTTACAGCCGTTATATAGCCCGTTGATTCCGTGAATCTGAGTTGAAGCCAGCCACACACCAGATATTGGCAAACAGTGGTCTAGCAGTTCGAGGTCTAGTAGGGCACCGGGTGCCGAGTCATACCCCCAAGGCGGGCGTGACAAACTTGGTATCAGAGCGAGGTCATGTCTAGGCAGTCTGCAAGCCGTGCTAAGTAGAGTCTTATCTATGGATGCGTTGTGCTGCCACATACTATAGGCAGAGGCTGCAAGGCATGACATGATGGTTACTCTTCTTCCTATTGATCGTGTTGTAGAGTAGTGCAGTATAGGGTCGAGTTCTTAAAACTTTTATCATATTCTTTGTCTGAGATAGAAATGGTAGACCGGCTGACACCGCCACGGTGCCAGAAGGTTGGATACCGCGGCGGGGGACGGCACCAGCAGGATGCCTTAGCTTCATTCAAGAATCAACCCAATCTGAGGGCGATATAGAGGCGTCATCATGGCCCTCTGGCTGAGTCCCATCTCACCGGGAGCCATTCGGAGCGACACGCCTCGATAGCCCACAGCTGCCTACACCATCCGACCGGGAAGTTCCGCGGTGCGGTTGTTTGTTGGCACAAATGATGGCCACTCAACGCCAGTCGGTGCCACCTGTAACAGCGAGCCATCGAATTGGATCGGCAGTTCGAGGAGTCGGGGAAATTTTTGGGAGTGGGTCCCCCCAGTTCACGCGGGGTCAAATCGGGCGAGACCCCACGATTTCCCTGGAATCAGTCTGAGAGAATTTTCGGGTCATGCATGTGACACCTACGGAATCAGTTGAGATGGCGGTATTTCAGTTGGACATAGGCGCATTATGGTACGAGAGTTGGGGAAAGGTCTCGAGGGAGAGATGTTGCCCCTCACGACTGGTAGTCCGGCTTATCGGAGGCCTTTCTGGACCGTTATTTGCCACAGAATGCAGCGAGGCCGGATGGATCAGTTTTTGCCTTGGAGCAGGGGCGAGGAGCGTACGAGTTGCCTTACGGTTTGACTCCATAACGCTATGCTCCAGATTTGGACACTATGCCATGTGAGAGTCCTGGGTTTATTATGGGTCGAGCCGAATACATTGAGTCATGCATGACGGCTACATTACGGGAAGATGGACATTGCCCAGTGCAGAGCCTTTGCAGACTATTGAGGGCCTTAGGCGGCGGCACAGGGCGGTAGACAGACAAATCAGGGTAGCGCCCGCGAGGGTAGATCCTTATGAGATACGAGAGGGTGAAAGGACCCGAGCCGGTTGTCGGGCGAGACCTAGACCCCCACCTCCACCTCAACAAAAGAGGGTGGTTATTCGTCGAGGCGGTCGGAGTCGGTGGCAGTTCTCGAACAGTGGATTCACCTCAGCGAGGGTAGAGCGAGCAGATACACACCCCCACCGCCTATTTGCAGCCGACCTCAAATCGGAGCTTGTAGATATGGCTCTTTTAGGATGATATGCGAGCGGGACCCGGATGAGAGATTGTCGGCAGGAGGCAAGATAGCCGAGATAGCCGGGACAGGGGATCCGCAGGGATACGAGCTCTAACGGCCTCAGCGAGGGCATAGGCCCTCGGGTTGACGAGGTAGAGGCTGAGGTAAGATCGAGCCTCTAGCTCAGAATGCAGGCTCAATCCATACCTATGCATTACCGGGAGGCAGGACTCAGAGGCGTCTCTAGATGTAGTGCAATTATGATAGATTATTTACCCATGCCCTGCTTATGTATTGATTAATCCAGGGTCACTTTGTCCTATATTTACCCCATTTGTGGCTCGAAAGTTTAGTGTTGCACCAAATTACATGCGCTATCGTATCTACACCATCGGTGACTCCATTATAGCTAGCCAGAATTTATCGAGGTGTACAGTGGGGACTGGCTGATCGTCGGACTAGTAGATGCAGGAAGAGCTAGGAGTGGTCAGTTTGATGCCATTATGGGTATCGTTAGTTAGTGCCGTGTTATGCCAACGCAGAATATTGGACCAAGACGGTCAAATTCCACTTTCGGGGAGGCGGTGCGAGAGTGGAAGGGCAACACCGGCTACGCCAAGGGTGAGTTTATTTCCTACCTTGAGGCAGGAAATTGATAGCTAGGGATGTATTTACCACCACCTAGTCGGGGTTCAAGATGTTCGGGTAGAGTCTCCGACACTCCAGTCTATTTCGGTGGTGAATGAATTCCCTGATGTATATCCGGGCAGACTGCAGTATTCCCGAGAAAAGGAAAATAGGTACAATCGACTTGCTACCGAGCACTTTCGGCCAATATCAATTCCTCCGTATCGCATTGCTCTGCCTTTTCGAGAATTAAAGGAGTAGCTGAAGGATCTGTTAGATAAGACTTTATCGGGCAGAAGTACTTCATAGTGAGAGATTGCGCACGGTTCTATTTGTGAGAAAGCAGGATGGCTCTCTCCGCATGTGTATAGATTACCCAGCAGGCAGACAAAGTTACAGTAAAGTAAGTATCCGCTTCCCCGAGAATAGATGATTTGTTTGATTGAATTCTGAGGCGAGATATTTCTCTAAGATTGATTTATGGTCCGGAGTATCATCGAGTTCGAGGATTCGTGAAAGAGACATTCCCAACGGCCTTGAGGACCCGATATGGACACTTTGAATTCTAGTTATGTCCTTTAGGTTGGCCGAATGCCCCAGCAATATTTATGGACACGATGAACAACACCTTCAGACCATACGGACCTATTGATAGTATTTATTGATGATATTCTAGTGTATTCTCGCTCTAAGGCAGACCACCGGGCTCATTTACGGACGGTGCTCCTAGATTCTTAAGGATCGCCGATTGTATGCTAAGTTCTCCAAATGTGAATTCTGGTTAATTCAGTAGCCTTCTTAGAGAATATTGTGTCGGATGTTGGTATACGGTTGACACGCGAGAAAATAGAAGTAGTCAAAACATGGCCTAGACCTACCACTCCGACCGAAGATTCATGATTTTCACAAGTTAGTAGGATATTACAGAAGATTTGTTGAGGATTCTCCACCATAGCGGCACCTACGGCTAAACGTGCGAGAAACGGTAAAGTTTAAGTGGATAGAGGTATGTGACCCGAGTTTCCAAATTAAAAACAGACTCCACCCGAAGTGTGCGGCCGGAAGGTACGAAGGTTATTCGGTGTATTGACATCGGGTATTAGGTTGGGTTGTGTTGATGCAGCACGGTAAGGTGATTGCATATGCTTCCCGGACAGCGAAACACGAAAAGAATTACCCTACCCATGACTAGAGTTAGCCGCAGTGATCACGCCTTAAAGATATAGAGACATTACTTGTATGGCGTCCATGTGGATATTTTCACAGATCACAAGAGCCTACGGTATATCTTCCTCGAGAGGAGTTGAGCCTGCGACAGCATGTTTGGTTGGAGTTGTGGAAGATTATGACGTGGATATTCTATCATCCGGGAAAGCCAATATGTGCTTGAGATGCTCTCAGCCGTAAATCGATGGGAGTTTGGCGTGTTTGCGGCCCGAGCAGGCGGAGTTAGTCGAAGAAATACATCAATTAGCCAGCCTAGCCATTCGTGTAGCGAAACGAGAGGACCTTGAGCGGTAATTGATACCGGCGTATGCGTCATTAGTTGTGGAGGTAAAGGAACGCGTATGAAGATCTGACCTAGTCGGCTTAAGGACGAGAATTCAGCACGGGGAAAGCACCAAATTTTCGAATGGCCCGAGGATGAAGTCTTTGCGATGTAAGAGCCACCTCTGTGTTCCAGATATTTCACGCTCCGCAGTAGATTATGAATGAGGTACATTACGCCCGCTATTCACTCCACCGGGCGATGAAAATGTACCATGATATCAAAAGTCTACTGGTGGCCAAGGATGAAAGAAATAGTCGAATTTGTAGCCTGTGTCCCTAGCGCCATATGAGTAAGCGGAACACCGAGCCCGAGCGAGGTTAACAAAGGACATATTTGTGCCTCTCTGGAAATGGGAAGTGAACATGGACTTTGTAAGCGGGATTACCTCGTACCAGACATAGATTTGATTCCATTTGGGTAATAGTTGGCTGGTGACAGAAATCAACCATTTTACGCGATGAAAGCTAATTTCTCGGCCGAAGATTATGTCGGTATACTCAGAGAAATAGTTAGATTACATGGTGTTCGATATCTATTATCTCAGCAGGGAGCACAATTTACCGCTAGATTTTGGCAGTCATTTCATGTAGGTCTGGAACGCAGATTAATTTGAGCACAACATTCCACCCTCGGAACGGATATGCAGTGAGCGCACTATTCAAATGCTCGAGATGTGCTACGGGCGTGTGTGCTAGATTTTGAGTAGTGGGATGAGCATTTCTAACGCTAATTTAGTTTTCTTATAATAATAGCTATCACTCAACTATCCGAGATGGCGCCCTTTGAGGCATTGTATGGGCGAAAATACAGATCCTTAGGTTAGTGGTTTGAAGTGGGAGAGTCGGCGTTGATTGGGCGGATATTCCTTTGATCGAGAGGAGAAAGGTAAAGCTTATCGGAGAACGCCTGCGGCGCACAGAGCCGCGAAAATCGATGCTGTGCGACGCAGAGACCTAGAATTTGATGTAAATGACTGGGTATTTCTGAAAATATCTCTGATGAGAAAGAGGTGATGAGATTCGGCAAAGAAAGGTAAGCTGGTCAGATTCGTTGGGCCTTATCGATTCATCGAAGAATAGGCCGTGGCATATGAGTTGAACTTACCTCGAGTGGGATTCGTCCATCCGGTTTTCACGTATCTATGCTAGAAAATTACATCAGAGACCCATCCAGAGCAGTCCCAATCCAGGATATCCAGGTTACGGAAGAGCTGGCCTGAAGAGATTCAGTAGCTATCTTAGACAAGCAGTTCGTAGATTGAGAACCAAAGAAATCCGCTTGTCAAGTGCTTATGGCGTGCGAGGAGCAGAGAGGAGATGACTTGGGAAGCGGAGAAGATATGAAAATCAGATATCCTCGCTTGTTTCAAGCCTGTCCCAGTCAAGAGGCCTTATGTTAGTATTGTTATTTTATATAATTGCCTTATAAACATATGTATAAATGAGATAATGTCTGACTCTAGCCTTTATGAGATGAAGATATAGTATTGTGTAGAGTGCACGTATTGGACTTTTCTGCATTTTAGGATTTTTGAGATAGTCCATATTACGGGGGAAACTCTGCCAAAATTTTTCTAGAAATAAGTTGAGTAAGTTGGGAATTCCTAAAGATAGAAGTTTACATTCGGACGAATGTTCTTAAGGGGAGAATGTTATAACCCCGTAAATTCTCGACACGTAGATGGCCTACTTGCATGTTGGTTAAGAGTTTTTGATGCCATACATGCTAGGAAAGCCGAGGGAAAGATCGGACAAGCGCCAGAATGGCGCGTCGCATTCGGCAGATGCGACTTATAAGAAATCGCATTCCATGAATGCGACTTAAAATTCCCAAGAATAAGAGGCCTCCCATCAGTTTATTTCATAATCATTTCATAATTTCGAGGAGAACACACGGGAAAACAGGGAGAACGGAGGTTTCTTGATAATTTCATCAGAATCGCCGTCAAACACGGTCAAACTCGAATTAATCTGAGATACCGAGGTATTTAGCAGCCCAAGGAGCATTCCCTACGAGTTTAGTTTAAATTGGTAGCCGGCTTGGTGAGTAAGTGGAATTGCTCCAAATTGGTGTCAATATACTCCTAGCCTAAAGTGAGTATTTCTCCTTCTAGACTTTCGAGAATAGCGAGTTTTCGACCATTTTTTGATAAGCAAAGTTTGGGCTATATATATATATATCGAAAGTAATGTTTTATTCGAATATTATTATTCGGTTCTAGTGATATATATATATGAATGCAGTTGGGAGAAATAGCAGAAGTACCGATGAGCTTCTCCCGTTAGTGAGAAAATCTGAAGCGAAGGTATGTAAAACTAATTCCTTGACAAGTTAGTAATCCGATGCAGTAAATGGCGTGATGTATAGAAGAAAGAATTGAAGTCGGTGAGTCAGTATGAGTTCGGCAAGCGTGTTTTAATTTAGCAAGCATGTTTTATAATGTTATGATATATATATATATATATATATATTCGAGAATAAAAGTTATAAAGTAATATGAGCGATGGAATAATATCTCAGATCTGATATAGCAGTTGATCGAATAATATCTCGGTTAATTATGAGAATCACTATAACAAAGAAAAGAGTTCAGAATGAGAAATCAGAGCACAGATAACATTTCAGTTCAAACATGCTTGCTATATGTGATTATTGTTTGTTGAGACCTGTTTGTGTTATGAGGGCACCCACGGGCATCCTCACCGCCTGGGATTTGGCTCAAGCGTGTTGACCCACCATGAGGGTAGGGATCACGTCACTCAAGAGGTAGCATGCCATCCGCGGTAGGGCGAAGATGGGATGGAACATTCCCCATACAGGCTGATCAACACTAACAGTATAGCTTACCCTGTTGTGCGCTTGCGCAGAGGGCAGTGCAATACGGACACGATTGCGAGTTTACAAATTACGATGCAGGGAGTACTACAAGGCTCGGTTTCACGATTATTTATATCGGAGGCCCTTAGCCAGTGGAGACCCGGGGCGGTAGAGGTGCTCGTGAATTAGTAGCCCAGTGGAGTGACTTATTTTGGTTGTTTTGACCCGGATAGGGGTATATAGGTGTTTGTTGGTTGGCACCTTCCGGCTTATGAGGGCTGGTATTGGTCGCTGCTTATTGCTATATATGTATATATATGTTATTTATTAAGTGATAAGCAATGAATCGCCTGGCAACTGGTATGCTCTTGCCTTACTCGATGCAGAAAAGCCTGTTTCAGATTCTATCCGGACAGATAGTTTTCAGATATTTCTTACTCTTCAGAGTTTCTAGTTATGTTGTTTATATTCTGATGTGTTCAGTTTGCTTTGCATACCAGTACCAGTGCGACGCCCGTTTGAGGCCTTGCATTACTTGCTGGTACTCATAGATGAGCCGATCCCTCGTGATTCCAGCCAGCTCATTGAGTCATCAGCTCCTGTCATCGGGCTAGACAAACTAGAGGTCTATTCCTTTCCTTATGTTGTATAGTATGGGTAGGCTTGGGCCCTGTCCCAACCATTTATCAGTATTCATTGAAACTGCAGTTGTGTATATATATCTCCCTATGGTTAGATATTGCGGTCGTGTGGGGTCGTGCGTATGTTTAGCTGTTTAGTGTTGTTGATTGTGTTGTATGTGGGGCCGTATTTGGGCCAATAGTGGTGACCTTGCCGGTCACGTAGATATTCAGTATTCATTATATTGAGTTAGAGTAACACAAACTGACATGGTGGCCTTGTCGGCCCGCATTCCCTACATAAGTATGAATCTGGTTAGCTGATGTTTATAGTACAATTGGCTATAGGCCTAGTCGGCCGGAGGCTGTGTTTACAACTGTTATATAGCCCGTTGATTCCATGAATGTGAGTTAGAGCCAGCCGAGGCACCGAATGTACTTAGGCTCGGTAGTCTGCGATTCGGGTCTAGTAGGGCACCGGAGTGCCGATCCTTACCCCCAAGGCGGCGTGACATTATTAGTGTGGTGTTTTTGAATGCTTGTTTGATCGATTATCAGTGAGTGAATGGTGCTGACGAGAAGAGAAGAAGGAGTTTTGGGTTGGAGTGTATGCGGGATTTGTGGGTGAGGAGTTTAAAAGTTTGATTTGCCCCTTTTGCGCTTGAGCGAGTTGGGTTGATGCTAATTAAAAGACACGCTTGACCCATTTAACGAATCATTATGAACTTAGACGACTCGTTGGGCCTTTTCGTGCATTGACTTAAGTTAAAAACTTTTTATGGACCCTAATGAATCAAGCAACGACTCGTGGTGTTACCCAACGAGTCGTGGCTTTGTCGTGGTCGCTTGAGCTGACAACTTCATGTGGGCCTAACGAAGATGTTAGATCCCTTACTTGATTCATTATATCCCTCATTGGTGCCTTTATCATTTTTCTACATTGACAAGACAATACACTCGAAGAAGAAATACCATGACTCATTGTCAGAGTGGAAACGAGTCATTAGGTCGACCGTTGTCCCCCTATTTTCTGCGTGTCTTCACGGTTGGACTGAACGAGTCATCAAAATTAGGACGATGACTCATTCCCGGTGATATTTTGCACTAGAAGTGAAGTTCCATATTTTGGTTCCAACTTCAAATTTTCCATCTTAATCACCTGCACCCATTAACAAACACCAAACACTATATATTTCTTACAATCTGGCAGGTTGCCCCTCCCAAACGCTTGATTTAACGTCACGACACGTGCGGGAATTTTGATTACTCGAGACTTCACGAATGACCACCTGGTTTGCCTCCCATGTAGCCTTTGATTAACATCGCGGCAGCGCTCTTTCCCCAAGTGCTCACACTTCACTCAGGTCAAAGGTCTGGTGAGTTCTTCACTTCTCCCCCAAATAAACTTTTCACCCGTTGACCATTCCTTTAAACGCTTTCCTTCATTGTTTTCTTGTTCGATTGCCCCAAGGGAGAATACTTGGACCACTCGAAAAGGTCCCATCCATTTAGACTTCAACTTACCGGGAAACAAACGGGAGTCTAGGGTGAATAGTAACACCAAATCACCCGGGCTGAATTCTCTTTTCTCAATTTTCCGGTCATGCTTTGAATTTTGATCCTTAATTTTTAATTTCAGAACTCTCATAGGCTTTCAACCGGAATTCATCAAGCTCATTTAAGCGATCCAAGCCTCAAGTTTTGCAGCTTCTTTCCGGTCGAAATTGCTTCTTGAGTGCCCACATAGCTTTGTG
Source organism: Datura stramonium (assembly GCA_018107945.1). NCBI lineage: Eukaryota > Viridiplantae > Streptophyta > Magnoliopsida > Solanales > Solanaceae > Datura > Datura stramonium. The sequence continues at coordinate 57,024 of JACEIK010006814.1, read as the reverse complement.
CTCCAGCGTTCAACCGGAGGAAGATGACATGCTTTTCCATACACAAGCTAATATAGAGACATACCTATAGGAGACTTGAATGTGGTATGATAAGCCCATAAAGCATCATCTAGCTTTCTTGCCCAATCTGTTCGGTTAGCATTCCTGAGTCTTCGCCAAGATAGTCTTTATTTCCCGGTTGTGACTTCAACATGCCCACTAGACTACGGATGATAGGGTGTTGCCACCCTGTGTTTTACCCCATATTTCTCCAATAAAAAGCAAAACAACCAGGATTACAGTGCGAAACCACACATCACCTAAGCAGTAAGCTCAGGAGTTCCGAATCACAGAAAATATATTCAGCTTCAAAATCTTTGTGACACTCACTCCCTTCATTGTTTGGAAATACCTTTGCTTCCACCCAATTTGAAACATAGTCAACAACAACAAGTATGTACTTCATCCTGTTTGAGCTCACAAATGGGCACATGAAATAATGCCTCATACATCAATAGCTCAATGACTAGGATGGGAAGTAAGAAAACTCATGCCTCCTTGCCTTTTCCATGTATCACATGCCTTTGCGAAATCATGTATCCTTGTGAATGGTTGGCCAATAATACCCTCATTGTAAGAATTTTGTGGGCTATGTGAATCTGTTGTAGTGGCCCCCAATGAGGATGAGTGGCAGGCCTCAAATATACTCAGCATCTCCACCTTAGGCACGCATCTGAATAACTCCATCGGCACATATGCGAAATAAGTAGGGTTCATCCCATAAAATTCTGCACATCATACATATACTTCTAGCTAGTTGGTGAAAAGATACTGAAGTTCTCGGTACAACATCATACACCGAGATAATTAGCAAAGTCAAAACCGCCATGGGATGAGATCTTGTGAAGCCGCTAGAACCTGCTCATCTGGGAATGCATGTCTATGTCATGCTCATCTCTAAGTCTTCATAAGGATTTCAATAGTGATCCGCCCACCCCAGGTACAGTCCTTTTCGGTCTTTTCCTCGAACTTGAACTCTTAGCGGCGGAACCCATCTGATCAGCCTGGATTTTGCATCCTTCTTTGCCATCCAAGATATCTCAAAGCTACATGGTCTATTTGGACTATCACCTTGGTTCAAAGCAAGTATGCCCGAAACTTTTTAAATGCAAAAACTACGGCCAACAACTCTGTTTTGTCACGGTATAATTTTTCTGATCTATATTTAGAGCCTTGCTAGCATAATAAATTGGATGGAAAATATTTTCACGCCTTTGACCCAACACAACTCTTAGGGCCACACCGCTAGCATCACACACATAACCTCAAAGGCAAAGACCAGTTAGGTTCCACAATAATGAGGAAGGTGGTCAATCTCTCTTTAAGGCATTCAAAAAGCCTTGAGACATGCTTCATCAAAAGAAAATTTCACCTCTTTCTCAAACGGTTGACACAAAGGATGTGCAACCTTTTAAGGAAATAGCAATCAAACTTCTATAAAACCCTGCATGACCTAGAAAACTTCAAACACCTTTTCAGAAATTGAGGTAGTAAACTAGAAATGTTTGCTCTATCCACCTCAATACCCTTACCAAAAATCCTGTGGCCAAGCACTATACCTTCCTTGACCATGAAATGGCACTTTTCCCAATTAAGCACGGGTTGGTCTCTTCACATCTGCTGACACCTTGCTCCAAATGAGCCAAACAATCCTCGAATAGTCACCCACCACCAAAAATCATCCATAAGAATTCAATGATGGATTTCACCATGTTAGAAAATATGGACATCATGCAGCGGCGAAAAGTGGTGCATTACATAACCCGAGCGACATCTTAAAAGAAAATGTACCATATGGGCAAGTGAACATGGTCTTAGGGCTATAAAAATCTGATTGTACCTGAATAACCATCAAGGAAGCAACCACCATCCTCTACCGCAGTCATCTAGAATTTGGTCCATGAATGGCATTGGAAAGAGATCTTTTTGCTCCAACAGTTCAACTTTCTATAATACATGCATACTCTCCCAGCAGCTGATTGGTCTTAGAGGAATGAGCTCATTGTTAGCATTTGGGACCACGGCCAATTTACTCCGCTTTTTTGGTATGCACTGGACTGGGCTCACCCATTTCTTTGTCTGCAATAGGATAAACCACACTTTCATCCAACCACTTTATGATTTATTTCTTGACCACCTCTTGCATAGGTTGATTCAAACTGGCGATGCTCAATACTCAATACAATCGGCTCCATTGAATCTTGTGAGTGCATATCTTGGCTGGGATTCCAATAATATACGCAATGGTCCACCCGATGGCTTATCTCTTCAAGATGAGACCAAGCACTCCACTTGCCATTCCTCCAAGTGGCTGCAACAGTGATAAAGTGTTTTGACTCCCAAAAATACATACTAAATGACATGCTATGACCAATAAAGGAGGCTCCTCAATAGATGGCTTGGCTGGTGGGGGAGTCACCCGATTTTTAAATCTAGGTCAATCTTCTTTGGAGAATGATATGTGACCCCATGCCAACAAGTGCATTAACAATCTCCTCAACACCAACATCCATCAAAGCTGGCGCTGCTTCTCATAGGGCGGGAGTAGAACTTTGTTTCACTACATCAGCCACCAAGGAGGCCACCCTCATATCATTTGGTTGCCTCATGGATCTGCACACATTAAATGTCACTTCCTCATTGTTCAACCGAAATTTAAGCTGTCTAGTCTCCGTATCTACAAAGAGCATGTCCGGTGGCGAGGAATGGTCGTCCCAAGCTAATGGGGACCTCAATCCAACTTCACTATCGGAATGACAAAATCAACCCGAGAAAATATGAAGGATTCTACCTTCACTAGAACATCATAGAGAATTCCCACCGGAGTTTCACCATGCGATCGCCATCCAAAAAAGATGCATTGTAGTCGGCTTGGGGGCGCCCAAAGCTCAAGCTATCCCAGCGCTAATGGAATCAAATTAATACTAGCACCAAGATATTAATGCCTTAAAAAATTAAAGGCTCTAGTGCAAAGTATGGTGAATTCCCGGGGCCCTCGTACTACACGAACAAGAAACCGAGATGCTATTACCTTTGCAATGGTGCAAATTGTCTGCCGAGTTCAAAACTCACCAGTCTCTTTCTAATGACAAGGTCCTTCATAAATTTGGCATAGCCAGGCATCTTCTCAAGTGCCTCAACTAATGGTATGTTAACGGATAATTGCTTCAACATGGAAATGAACTTGTGAAACTTCCCATCTTCGACCTTTTTCTTCAACGTGTGGAAAAGGAGGAGGAGGTTTAGGGATCAGTGTGAACTTTGTTGAGTCTCCTTCTCCTTCTCATTGCCGAATCCATGCTCCTTTGCATTACTAGGAGTAGTCTTTTCCATTTGTATCTCCCAGCAAAAGTTGGATCCTCGAATGCCGCTGCTCTTGTCATCATTAATGGCTACGGGCTCTTTGTTTCATTGATCACAACAAACTGATAGGATCAGGCCCATCCGACTTTCACTCCTAGTAGTGGCGCAATACGTGTATTTGTCATTTTCAGATTTTAGTGCTATATTCTTGGGAAGTGTTCCTTTCACACACTCGATTAATTGCAACGAACATTTGACTCAGTTGCTTCTCCAATCTGCTTAATAGCCAAAACATGTGATTTCACCTTTTGATTCATACTAGAAATATAAATGGAGCTCCTTAAAATGGCTATCTGTTGTCTCCATCTACTTAAGTACTTTGGACAACATGTCTTCAACCCCTTAGAACCATAGACTCGGCTCATGGTTCCTTGGAAAACATAAAGACTGCTTCTATCATTCTTGTACTCCTTAGGCTTCTTCCACTCTCCATTGTCTCTATATTGGCCTCAATTTTAATTGTTATCCTTGTAAAAGTTCCGACCTTGATTCCCTTGACCTTGATGCCAAGAGTCTTGGTTAGAACTTGGGTGTTGGTCCGGGAAACCCGACCTTTGATCATTTAAATAGTTGGCACTCGTCGGACTCACAATATTTACTTTCTCAGCTCCGGCTCCCATCGAGATGCTTGAAAGCATCCCATTGTGGTCTTTATCTACCGCAATATCTTGATCATACTCTTCATCTTTTCTTCTCTGTTCGCCAGACGCTACCAACCACATAAGAACGGCGAAATCTCCGACTCTCTAGTATGCCAAGTGCGGTTGGTTTTGGTGATTTTTCAGAAGCCAGCTCATTAGCCTCTACATAAGCGTAGCTCTCTGAAAGTTCAGCCATAGATGGTATCATCCACCTCTCCTTAGTGTTAGCATTCGAGACGTATAGAAGATCTCCAACATGTATCATTTGGAATCTTGTGATTTGGCACCTTTTGAGCTTCTTGTTGAAACAGCCATGTCTCATGAAGTGCCTCTAAATTCAATTGTACGAGATTATATATCTCATCTTCAACTACCTTCTTTGGAAGATGGGAAAGTCTTTCAGAAAAGCTCTCTTAAGTTCCCCCCAAGTAGTGATAGAATCATTTGGCAACTCAGCCAACCACATCGTTGCCTCACTCCCTAATGAAGAAATAACCTCAATATGATTGCATCTGGCTCCTCCGGTTGTTTGTATGCCTTGAAGATACCCGCGAAATTTGTGTATAGGCATTATCGGTTGCATGACCCGCAAATATTCCGTTCATGTTGTGCAGTTGGATCATAACACTAGTAATATCAAAATTTGCTCCAATAGGCAAGGGGAGGAACAATAGCTCCGGTCGCACCGACTTCATCTATGCTCGGCATCATCCTCCTCGTCGAAATACCGGTGTCTCTGGCCATTACGGACACCACGTAGCTCTGCTCGTTACGCTTCAGCATCTAGACATTGCTCTTTAGCAACCTAGCCCCAACTCATGATCTCTTGCCCGAGCTTGCTCCTCAACCAACATTACTCACTTTGTGGCTTGGTCTACTGTCTCATGTTCTTGTATGTTGGCCATTATCCCTTAGTGTCCTTAATTAATATGCTCAAGTTAAACGATCAATTGGGACCCGGGGATTTCCTTAAAAGCTCTAGTATTGGGAGATACACGAACCTAAGACCTATTAAAACCAAAAACAACAAAAAGAAAATAGTAAAAGGAAATAAGAACCAACAGTAAAGCAAGCACAAATAACAAAAGCCTTATACGTATTCCTAGACAACGACGCCAAAAATTTGATGTCGCACAAATTACACCTCGCAATTGAGATATAAAGTATTGATGTCAAATATACAGAACCCAAAAAAGGGTTGGTCGATCCCACAGGGAATATGGAAAAACTTGAGAGTTAATGTGAATAGCTATTACTATTGAGTTACTTATTTCCTAAAGGGGGAAAAATAAACTACCAAATAAGAGTAAAAACTACTTAAATGCTTAAGTCAATTAGGTTGTATTCAATTAACGACTTGGCTAGGATTGTGTTTCCCCAAGACTTCATAACCACAAGATTTTATACTAGTGATCTATTTCAGTGTTTAACATGCAATATCGATAAGTTAGGTTCACCTAAATGGTTGGTCCCCTATCTAGATGATTATCACCATGAAAACTTGGTCCATGGTGTATGCTTAATTAACCTTACCCTTAATATCGGATTAGCTATCCCCAGACAAGTTCAAGCTATTAGATGAGGGTTGATAGCCTCAAATCTCCATCGTTAATCCCTTTTCCCATTCACTACCTCCCTGGTCCAGTAAGTAAGAATAAGGAAAGTCCTAACTTTTGCAACCGTCAAGAATCAATTAAAACAAAGGGAAAACAGTGCTATTAAATCCCTTCAAGAATCACTAAGTGTTTCACCTATGTGTGTTAATTCATCTTAGTTCCCACAACACTAGTTATGGGTTTAGCTACTCATATTTGAATAATCACAATCACAACATATTGAATAAATCATAATTTCCAACTTAAAAATTATTGTAGAAAAAAAACCAAATAAGTGAATAAAACTCCAAACTTGATGAATAAGTTTCCAATGTTGCTTTTGATCTCATTCAACAAAAAAATAGTAAACCTTGTTTCTTAAACCAAGAATAATAGTACAACACCAAAATCTATGTGAAAATTACCTAATAATAAACTGTACGTCAAAAATAAACCTAAACAATGTATTTATAGTTCTAAACACATTCCTAATTAAAGCTGGAAATTGAGTGGAAGTCGGTAGTCACGAGGCTGAGGCGACTCATTAGTACCTCGTGAGTCGATCAATGAATTGCAGGTGTCCTCGAGTGTTAAGCTCACAGTCATTGGCAGCAGGTCATCTAACGACTCATCGTGTACCCTCATAAGTATAAATTCTTCAAATATCTAGTGTATCCTACGATTGGTTCTAAGTAAACTGCCATCTAGTTGTTTAGTCGGCTAACGGCTTCGTTAGGTCATCGTTATCTCCATTGGTTACTTCTTCAATAATTCATCTCCCCAGTCTTAGCGACTGGCTCACGACTTGTTACCAAGTGTAACGAGCGTGCCTTTAACCCGTTAAGTACACTGTTCCTTCATTTCCAAAACACGATATTTTCCACGAACTTCGACCTTGAGTCATGCTAAGTGCCAACAACTTCGTGAAGGGTTCCTAGAAAGCCTCATTCAATTGTTTTAAGCAATAATTTTCTAGTTTCACTTTCGAACCTGTTTTCCTACAACATTAAGCACAAAACGCACCATACCACCATAAACATGCCCGAAATGTACATAGTTTCTTGGTTTTAAACGTCGAAAGTGTCATAAAATCCGCGGCACATCAATTAAAGGACAAATAGGTGTTGGATTAAGAATGTTCAAAAGATAGCCTAAAAGTGCAGAAAAGGAGCTAGAGTCACAGTCTCAATACAAGTCGTAGGATGATGCTATGAGTTGTACTAAAGGTCGTGAAAAGTTTCAGATGACTGAGTTGTGAAGAGTGCATCCTACGACTCTGGTATGATTCTTAAAACACTAATGCGAGCTGCCGTATCATTGAGTAGTGAAATATTCACAAGAATTGCACAAGCCGACTCGACACGGATAGACAATACGGGTCGTGAGCAGCAGGTACGAGTCATACCATCACCTCAGCTGACAAACTTCAGAAAATTGATAATTCTCATAGTCAAGACATGAAGAGGCGCATTAGGAAGCATGTATAGCAGGTCATACCAAGGCCCAACACTTAGCCAAATTTCAGCAAGCCAAATACGCCACGGAAATAGCAGGTACGCCCGTATAATCCTGCTATGGGTCATAGAATCTGTCGTGTAGCTCAGGTGGCAACAGTTATGGAAATTTACCCTGTTAGCTTAGGAAAAGGATTATTATGCTTAATAATATAAATATTTTTATGTTTTATTTTTAGTAGAAGACATGAAGACATTAGAGAACTTTAGAGAACATGGAGACAACATAGAATTGAGTTGATTGGCTGTGATCCCTTTTCCGGAGTTTCTTCTTGATCTTTGTGAATTGTTCTTGAGTTATTTCGGGTATAATCAAAAGTTTTACTCTCATCTACAATTGTAGGAAATGTTTATGTGTTTAATTATGAATGCATATCACAACCTTTTAACTATGAGAGCTAAAACCTCCATAGCTAGGGTTATAGGAACCACGGTGGATTAATGAGCTAGGGTTGAACAAAGTGGTTCAAAACTAATGCAAAATGCTTATGTGTATTTTCTTCATGTAAAGGTTTCTTAACGGTTTAAAACATTAGGAATGCACGAATTCTTTACTTGCTTAAGCCTAGAAAGGTAGAGATTAGGAAAAGAGAATTACAACAAAGACTTGATATTGATGATCATTGTATTAACTTGAGATATGGTTGCAGGATAGTTAAATTTGGAACAATTCTTAATGTTAATTTGAAATCGCTCATGAGACGACCCGACGATTGGTATAGTCATTCAATATGGACAAACCAATTGTTTGGATGAACCCTAGATATTAGTTACGCAAGTAAGCATTGTTATTGATCACGTGTGTATGCAGAAAAGTTTGAACCCATGGGAACACAAACCCTAGTTAGTCTGAACTCTTGATTTTACATCACAATTTCAGTCATAGTATTTAATTATTATGTTTTATTAAACTCCCCAGTGGAGTAACCCAACAAGTTCACTTAACGGCATTAGTCTAGATCTTCCATATTCCTGTGGAGTTGACCCCAACCTCTTTTGTGGGTTCTTTATTGACAATGTCCCGTTCGTATTTCAGTAGAAGGTGTGAGTTGAGCGTTATCAAAAAGTGGCGTCGTTCTTGGGAATACGGCTAAGACTAGATCAATTGCTTGTATTTGACTTTTGGTAGTTATTCCTTAATTATGTTTTATTGTTTTGTGATACCTATAGGTTGTTTACCGGTTAATGCCAGCACTCAGGTAGTGAAATCCCTAATTCTGTTGAACCTCGAAATTGAATGAACACTACACAAAATTGAAAACTGAGCAAGAGAGATGCGCACATAGATTTGAAGAAGCTAGGAAAGGGCGAGCTAGCTCGGCAAGCTACACTTTAGGATACGAAGATGCCAGAGAAGAGATTGTTAATGCCAAACGACATGGTCCCGGAAATAGGAGATCGTAAAATTTCTCCTCAGTTCTTTGATAGTGAGGACCTAGACATTGATGAAGTTGGGTCAAGTGGAGCAATTGTACCACCGCCGCTGCCCAGCAGGGATAAATTTGACATCACGAGCACCATGATTCAATTTTTAAACATGAAAGGGGTGTTTAGTGGTCACACAACGGATAGCCCTTCAACCTGCACCTGATGAACTTTGTTGGAACATGCAAGGCATATAGGTTGCACAGGAATTAGCCAAAGTGCCATCAGACTTGGAGCTATTCCCCTTTTTCTCTATCGAGAGAATCCACTTTATGGTGCTCGGAGTTGCCCAACGACTCCGCAATATAAGCGGAGGAGACTCAAGCAAGATTTCTTGGAAGATTCTTTCCACCCTCCAAGATATTGCAACTTAAGGATGAAGTTACAATTTCCGATAGCTTAAAATCGAGGCACTTCATGAAACATTTGAGGTTCAGATGAAGTTTACAAAGTGCCCAAACCATAAGATTCCAGATGACAATTTGTTGGAAATTTCTTATAGGTCTCTAAACAATAGCACAAAAGCTGTGGTGGACCTCAGTGGCGGGAGAACATTGATGAGTCACACCTGGGATCAAGCTGCTACTATCCTTGACAGAGTGACTAAAATAAATAGGGCATGGCATGCCGGGGAGGAAGATGCGATGGTCAATACATATGCTATTTATTTGCATTGAGACCAAGGAAAAGGAAGAAGAAACGCGACTAGGAGTTGGCTGATATATGCGCATCATTGGATTTGCTTACAATGAACATTATGGGAGTGGGGAGCCAAAAGGTAAATGCGGTGATGGGGACGTAAGTTGGAGCCGGTAGATCCTCGATTCGAGGATGAGGAAAATTTCCGAGATAGCCATGTGGCAGGTTTCCGAGCCAATGCCCAACCATGCGGACAAAGACAATTGGTGCAAGGTCTGGATACCAAGGCCGGAACCAATACGGTCTTCTAACCAAAGCGGGTATAAAGGCCGAGCCGAGGTCGTGGCCGCGTGAAGAATGGAGAAGGCCAGCGGCTACCGCAACCGAGGCGAGGCTGAATATATGTGCCTCCTAATGCGAGAGGAAGTGAGTCAAAGCTAGAAAGCATGGTGGCCGAGATTTTGAAAAAGAGTGAAGTCGCGATGATGATTGAAGGAAATTTGTGGTGACATATCAAGCATGGGTGAGAGAGCGGAATCTCATGCAATAGCCATCAAGCAAGTGAGCCGGCGGCTTGGGCAACTATCGGCATCAATGAATCCCTAGAATCATAGGGTACACTACCTAGCAACATCATCCAGAACCAAAGAATGATGGCCCCTTTGCATGGCGTTGATGACTAGGAGTGGAAGACCACAATTGATCCCTTTTTTGGGTGGTAGTTAGGAAAGAAAGATGAAATAATGAGGAGAGAATGAGAAGAGTGATGAAATGGAGGGCATTGAGAATGTTGAGTTTCCAGGAGGCCCCAATAGGTGAAAGAACCTGACATTGATCGGAGCAACTCCAAATATACAGCTATCCCAAGACCACTGATCTTGGGCAGAACTCATGCGCAATTGATACTCAAATGCTTCATTTCTACTTGTTTATCTATTGTTATGTGTACATTCTCATGTAGTTCTTAGTTAAATAGCCAATTTATACTAACAAACATGATTAGTGTTGTTTGCAGGTAAAGGAATTTTGGAAGCTAATCTACAAGTTGGTGAAGTCTGGGAATGGACTTGGAAGCAAGTGGAAGTTGACAAGGGAAAGTGGAAAAATAAGGGCTCACAGCGATGGTGCCGTGTCCGCTACCATCGCGGGCATTCTACCTTGGATGGAATTATTTATGTCAAATTCAGTAGGAGTTCGCGCGTTACCTCCGTGGCACGAGCAGTGCTCACGGGCCTCCGTGTCACGGTGAGTGTGATCTACACAGAACCTCAGTTCCAGTGGTGCGATAACATCGTGGCGAGGAGGCAAGGATCCGCGATACAAGTTGTGCCATGGTGAGGTCCAGTTACCTGGGAGCCACCAGTGGGGTTCACCGCGATAGCCCCCGTGTCATGGAGGGGTGCTCCGCGATACACATTCGTGCCCGTTGCTTGTTATTCGAGGAAAAATTCTCCAATTATATATAAGCCTTCAAACTTTGGTTTTATTTTAAACATTCTGACTTTGTTGAGCAAGAACGTCAGGTTGCGGGGAAGTGAGAGGATGAAAAATTCTAGGGTTATTCTCTTCCTCTTTCTCTTTAATTTCAATTGCTTGTATGAATTCTACTTATCTGAAGATGTTTAATCAACAAATGATTGGCTAATTCACCTCTTACTGAGGTTAAGGATAGTTGTAGAGGAATGTGGTGATGTTTGATTTTCATATTTTTCTTCAATGGTTGTTCTATCAATTCTTGTTTTTACTGCATTAAGGTTTGGCCAATGTTAATGTATATCTTAGAAATCCAATTTGATTTTAAAAAGGAAAGAGTGGACGGATTGTGAATTGGTAGGATATAATCTTTTCTTATTTGAAAATTGAGAAAAGATTTACATTCCGAACTCAAAGCTATATCAGAAAGTCTTATTAGTCAATTACAGGAATCGGTTATGTATGGCTAGAGCATAGGTGATGCTTACTATCACAGAAATGTAGAATAAGGTCTCATGATTCTTTAATTGGATAGGAGTCTAAAGATCCAATCCATAGGTAATTAATTCGACCAACAGCGAAGAAGATTATATTTGAATTGAATTAATGAAGTACATCCACGAATGCTTGCCTTAACCTCAGTTTTTTCATTTCTATTGTTTAGACTCAAATTATAATCTCGACTTAGATTCTTATTGCAAGTGATATTAACTCATAAAACATTATTTATTTGGTTGTGGCCATTCTTAGAATCTCGTTCTTTGGCGGCAAGTTAATTAATGTCGTAGTCCAGTCTCTGTGGATTCGATACTTGGCAGACAAAGCCACTTTACTTATGCGACCACCTGCACTTGCATGTAGTTTCCAGTCGAACAAGTTTTCTGCTGGTTAATCGGGGACTTGCAATTGGTAAATTTATTTTCTTAGTGTTGGTTACAAATTCAATATAAGTGTTGAAAACTTGATCTTAGCCTTTCTCTTGCGGTATTTAATTTTTACGAACGCTGGCGAGATAAGGAGGTTGGTGGTGGATTCATTTGTTGAACGAGAGAGACACTTTCTTCGCGAAGAAGGGAAGCTCTAGAGAAGAAGCTGTATTTGCTAAGACAGGCAGTGGAGCGACAGCGAATCCACCGCTTGTAAGCCGGTTTAGTGCCCGAGGAGATGGCAGCAAGACAGGTCCGCGAAGTGGAAATCCCACATGCAAATAATGTTACATCTGGTATTCATGAGACAAGAGCCGGGGAGGTTAGAGCTTAAACAAAACGCCAGTGCAGTTGTTGCACACCAGCGGAACGAATTCACAAGTCTCCCTCATGAAGTTCCACAACAACATCTTCAAACCTTTTTGGAGATAAGTGACACACCATTCATTGGGTATCATCCGACTATGCATGAGGCTTACATTATTCCCGTTCTCATTATTGGGGAGAAGAAAGAGGTGGTTGAAAGCTGAACTACCTGAATTCCTATCACCACTTGGGATGATCTTGCAAAAGTTTTTGATATGATTCTTTCCATCGGGAAGACAGCCATACTTAGAAGTCGAGATTCACAAGTTTCCGAACGAAGTGGGTTGAGAATTTGTATCAAGCTTGGGAGAGGTTCAAATCAATGTTAAGGGATTGTCCTCATCATCACTAGTTTAATGATGTGTTGGTGCATACATTCATTAAGGGCTTGGAACCTCATACAAAAATTTTGTTAGATTCAGCGGTTGGGGGCGGAGCAATGGAAGACATGAGGAGCTTTTTATATTTTGTTAAATAGTATTTCTGAGAATCCGAATGGAATGCGGACTCAACATGAAGGAGGAACAAGAAAGCCGTAGGAGTCTTTGAGGTGGATGGTTCTACAGCTATCGCTGCATGGAGTAGCTGCTTTGCAAAATTAACTCAACACCCACTTCGAAGTATGAGCTTGAATCAATTACAAGCCCCGATCCAATGCGGTTCATCGGGTATGGTGTGAAGTATATGGGAGTAGTGGACAGCTCAGTTAGTGTTGTGTTGCCAATCCAGACTTTGTAAATTTTGTTAGGAACGTCAGAGGAATAATAATCAAAGTATGGCAACAGTACAACTCAAATTGGAGGAATTATCTGAATTTCTCTTGGGGAGAAATAGCCATCAGGGCGAGTTAGTCCGGGCGTACGAAATCAGGGCGTCGAAATTTCAGTCTCATCTGAACAGGCTCAATGCACCTCCTCCACCACCCAACAACATTGAGGATATGTTCAAACAATTATAGCTAACTAAAAGCGCAATCACCGAGCTGATTATGTGAAATTAGGTACATAGAAAAATCAGCGATTAACTACAAAAAGCGATGAGTACCCAGTTTGGACGGTTTAGCTAGAAACTCCAAAACCACCGGGCCTACAGGAGGACTACCGAGTGATCTTGAGCCCAAATACTAAAAAGTGTCTGACCACAACTTAAAAGGAGGTGGACTACAACTTAAGGAGGTGGAACCGAAAGACACCTCGGCAATGCGGAAGCCAGTGGAAAAGATAGGGAACATGATGATGTGAGAAGGAAGTATGGCGGTTGAGGAGCTGACAAGACCACCCCCGTTCCCTCAAAGATTAAAGAAGCACAAGGAAGAAGCTTGCTTTAAGAAGTTCATGGAGGTGCTGAAACAGGTACACAGTAATTTACCCTTTGGTTGATGTTTTGGGGGGAGTGCCGAAATATGCAAAATATATCAAGGACATCATAGCAAACAAAAAGAAGATTGACGAGTCATACTTACGGTCGCGCTTACTAAGGTGCACATCTCGGATACGGAATAGGTTGCCGACAAAGCTCAAGGCTCCTGGGAGCTTTACCATTCAAATCACAATCAGGCAAAGTATTCGAGCTCGCGGTTATGTGATTTGGGAGCAAGCAAAACTTGATCTTGAGCATCGGTGTTCAAGAGATCCAGAGTGAGCGGCCCTAGACCAATCTTGTGATCTTGCAGCTAGCTGACCGTTCTTTGGCCAGACCAAGATGGTATTGTGGAGGATATTGCTTAGTGCAAGTGGGCTCCCTCATTTTCCCGGTGGATTTTATTATCTTGGATTTTGAGCCGAGATACGGAAGTCCCATTATTTTGAGATCCTTTCTTGTATAGGGCGGCATTGATTGATGTGGCTCTTGGGCAGCTAACCATACGCGCATGATAAAGTAGGAGTTTTTGATGTGTACAAGGCCGTAAAGCTTCCAGCCATTTATGAGAACTATCGGCTTAATCAATGTGCTAAATCGGGAAGCAATTCTTCACATTGTTGACTCTCAGGGACCCCACGTTGGGGAGAGCTTTGATGGGCTCCGATCATTTCGAGAGAAAGGGCTACGTATGAGATGAATAGGATGCTGAACGAACCGAAATGGTTTCCCAGGAAGCAAGACTTTCAACCATTGATGAGGTCCTTGGAACCATTGGCAAAACCATCAATTAGGAGGCACGAAGTTGGAGTTGAAGACATTGCCAACACATCTGAAGTATGTTTTTTGGGGAAGATGACACCTTGCCGGTCATTATTTTGGTAGAACGACAGAGGCACAAGTGAGAGATGCATTGGTGGTCCTCAAGAGAGGCGGAAGAAAGCAATGGGTTGGCAGATGTCGGACATCGAGAGAATTAATTCAGCATTTTGCACACACAGGATTTTATGGAAGAAGGATCAAGCCAAGCTGTACAGCATCAGGCGGGGTTGAATCCCGGTGATGAAGGATGTAGTTAGAAAGGAAGTGATCAAGTGGCTTGATGCAAGTGTGGTATATCCCATTTAAGACAGTGAATGGAGTGGAGTCCGTTCAGTGTGTCCCAAGAAAGGAGGGATGACCATGGTCTATTAGAAAAGAATGATGATTCCCACACGCACGGTCACGAATTTGGCGGATTTGCATAGTTACGGGGAAGCTCAATGAGGCCACGAGAAAGATCATTATCTATCCATTTATTGATCAGATTATTGGACAGGTTGGCAGGTCCAAGAGTATTGTTTCCGCTTGATGTATATTAGGCTATAACCAAATAGCCAAACTGCCAGAGGATCAAGAGAAAACCCACTTTTACATGTCCTTATGGGACATATGCTTTAGACGGATGCCATTTGGTTTATGCAATGCACCATCCACATTCCAGAGATGCATGATGGAGATATTTCACGATATGGTGGAAGATTTTGTCGAGGTATTTATGGATGATTTTTTTGTTTTTGGTAATTCATTTGCTACATGTTTGCGGGTCTTGGCCGAGGTGCTAGCTTCGATGTGAAGACTCTAACCTTGTACTCAACTAGAAAATGTTATTTCTTAGTCAAGGAGGGTATAGTCCTTGGCCATAAGTTGTCATGCAAGGGGTTGGAAGTCGATCGTGCAAAGAATGAAGTGATCGAAAAGCTATCACCACCGGTGTCGAGTGAAGGGTGTTCGCAAAATTCTCGGACATGCAGGGTTCTACAGACGGTTCATCAAGAACTTCTCTAAAATTTCTATACCGATATGCCGTTGCTAGAAAAAGAGGTGAAGTTTGAGTTTGATGAGGATTGTGTTAAAAGCGTTCGAGGAGTTAAAACGAGAGTGGTAGAAGCGCCTATTCTCATTTCTCCGGATTGGGAGCAACCGTTTGAATTAATGTGTGATGCAAGCGACGTGGCTGTAGGAGCTGTATTGGGAAAGCGGAGGAATTAAAATTTTCATTCCATTTATTATGAAAGCAAAACACTTGACGCAGCCCGAGGTCAATTGCTCTGATCATGGAAAAGGAGATGCTAGCATTGGTGTTAGCATTTGATAAATTCAGGTCCTACTTGGTAGGTTCTAAGTAGTGGTGTATACTGATCATGCAGCAATTCGGTATCTGTTTAACAAGAAGGATGCAAAGCCGGACAAGCGGATGGATATTGTTGCTACAGGATTTGACCTAGAAGATTCGGGACGAAAGGGGAGCGAGAATCAAGTGGCAGATCACCTATCGCGATTGGAAAGACGGTTGCATGTGAAGGTAGGTGACAGTATCAAAGAAGAGTTCCCAGATGAGTAGCTCTTGGCAATAAGGAAGCTGAAATCCCTTGGTATGCGGGCATTGTGAATTTGGTGGTAAGTGGAGTCTACCCACCGGAGCTGCCGGCTCGGCAAAGAAGGGCCAGACATGGTGCGAGGTATTACATGTCAGGATGAGCCGTATCTGTTTTAGCAGGGACCGGATCAAGTGATGAGACGATGCATCCCCGAGAGCCAGATTGCAGAAGTATTGAGGAGTTGTCACTCATCATTGTATAGAGGGCACCCGCGGGCGGACAGCTCACAGGTACTACAGTCGAGGGTTTCTTTTGGCCAACACTATTTAGAGATTCTATGGAATATGTAAAAATGTGTGATAAATGTCCAAAGAACAATTTGCAATGGGTAGAAGCTGACATATGCCAGCTACTTGTGGAATATTAGAAGTGGAGATTTTTGATGTATGAGGAATAGACTTCATGGGCCCGTTCCCACCGTCATTTATTGTCGTTACATCTTGGTAGCCGTTGACTATGTATCTAAGTGAATTAGAGGAAACAGCTTGTCCAGGAATGACAAGCAAGGTAGTGATGAGAATTTGTGAAAAAGAAAATTTTCACAAGGTTCGGGACACTTCGAGCCATTATCGGTAATGGAGGGGCCCATTTTTGTGAGTGTGGTTTAGGAATTTGCTAGCTAAGTATGGGGTGCGGCAGGAGGTAAATAGCGTAGCATCCCCAAACTAGTGGGCAAGTGGAGGTGTCGAACAGAAGAGAAAAAGTAGATTCCTACGAAGACGGTGAATACTGTGGAGTGATTGGTCAAGCAAACTTGACGATGCGTTGTGGGCTTATAGAGCGCATACAAGACACCCATTGGGACTTCTCCGTACAGATTGGTCTATGGAAAGGCATGTCATTTGCCTGTGGAGTTGGAACATCGAGCTTTTGGGCCGTGAAAGTTGAACATGGATCCAGGTAACGGGGAAGAAGAAGAGTGATGCAACTCGGCGGAGCTAGATGATTTGATGAATGCCCTGTAAGTGCCAAATGCTACAAGGAAAACTGGTGGCACGACAGGAATATGGTGCATCGAGATCTTTGATCGGTGCAGAAAAGATGTGTTATTTAATTCAAGATTGAAGCTTCTTCTAGGTAAATTGCGGTCCAAGTGGTCGGGGCCGTTTGAAGTTGTGAGAATGACCCCACGGGGCAGTGGAATTTAATGGTAGAAGATGAAAGTGCCACATTTTTGGTTAACGGGCAAAGATGTAAGCATTATTGGGGTGAGGACGTTATTCGAGGAAGAAGACGTCCATCACTCTGGATGATTGAGAATAAATAGCTTCGAGCCGCGGCCGATGCATCGGCTGGCCACACGGGAGGCAACCGTGAATGTGTTGTAATAGAAGAGTAGAATTATTTGAAAAAAGAAGAAAAAGAAAAAGAAAATTGTTGCATTAAAAACCTATGATTTCTAACCAATTTCTTGTGGTGAAATGATTTTCGGGTGGAGCAGGGCAAAAATACAGCGCAAGAAAAAAATCAAGGTAAGAAAATAAAAATTGGCACATTCAGTGAGCACTGCGCGATAGCTCCATGTCACGGAGGAGGGCCTCCCCGCGTTGCCGCCCCTCCGTGACACGTTAGAAAGGTGTATTCCGGATTTTAAAAAAATTCCAGAATACTGCTTGTGATAGCTCCATGTCACGGAGAAGCTGCTCCGCATTACCCACGTGACACGTTGAGGTGTATTTAGGTAGCCATGCGAAAAATCTCTTTTAAACCCCAATTTCCTTCATTTTTCCTACTTTCTCAATTCCTCGACCCACCCCAAAATCCCCTTCTCCCCCAATGTGACACGGACTTAATGATCAACTTTCTTGAGTTTTCTTTAATTTCATGAAGTAAGGTATGTTCTTGAATTTTTCCATATTATTGCTCAAATTTTTATTCTTGAACATGTTTTTGTGATTCTTGCTTACTGCCTAAGTGAAAAATAAGCTTGAAATCAATTGAGTTATGATTGAATAATGTTCATAGGACCGTGGTGAGTAGATTAACTCAATCATTGCATGATTTTGTTGAGTATTATGATAATGATAGCTAGGGTTGAGGATTGAATAGGAAGAGGACAAAGTGCTTTAAAATGTTGATAAATTTGGGTTGTGCATGTTGTTGGAAGTGAAATGTATTGTGATTGATGTTGAATATGCTAGGTTAGAAGAGGGATTTTCGGGAGAATGCAATTGGAGAACTACATAGGTTGTTGAAAAAAAACAATTTTGCCAGTGCTAATGATGATGTAATTGAATGGAGATGGAGAATTTTATTCATTGTACGAAATGCGAGTAGTACTTAGTAATTGTTCCATCAACTTATATGAATGCACTAATCATGTTGAATACTAAGAATGGCAAAATCATGAATGTCTTGTCGAATTGTGTTGATTGCGGATAAAGACTAAGTGTGGGGTGATCCAATTAAAGCCTTGGTTGTAGCTGAGTATGACTTGCATAAATTGGGACTGTATGTTGAATGTATAGGAACAATGTCGGAGGCCATTGAGGACCAAAGGGCTAGGGTGCATCCATCGGGCGCCGGCAGAAGAGGAGGTAAGATTAGGGACAACGGGTTCCGGTAGCACCAGCGATTCCTGAGGTCAACTTGCCAGAATACGGAACCGGATGGGTGACTGATGAGGGGAAAAGTGGTATGCTAAACATAAAGAAACCAAATACGCACCGGAGCAGATAGCACAGGAACCCAGCACGAGGTGCGGATTGTACATAGGATTGACACCAGCTAAGCTTCATTTCGAAGAACCGAGTGAAATCTCTATCTTATCACAGGGGAGTTCTATGCCAATTTGAACTTGAGCCTTACAGCCACACCATAAAGGAGTAGAGGACCGAGTCACCTTTGACCCCACACACCCAGAACAATCCTGGGGGTGCGGGACATGAACGCTCATGTCCTCCGTCGGCTGAACTTCACTCCACCCTATGCGGATATCAGACAGCACCTTATGTGAGCCGATCGGCAACCAGGTGGGGGTAGGCACAGAGGCTACCATCAGACATTCCCTACTACCTGGATGAGCATGGAGGCCCTGATTTGGTTGAAGATTGTTTGTTAAATTGCGATCGGGGGTGCACATGGCAGATCTATCACCGGGATAGAGTTTGTATGTTATATGCAACGATGAAGGAGCTGGAGATCAATGTTGGGGAGGTGATCATCTCATGAAGAAAACCCACGACTGCATCGAGAATAGATATAGGTTGATGATACGCTTACCACGTTCTGAGAGCCCACGATATTGAGGCCCTAGATTACATCCCTTGGTCGACAGGCGTGCCTTGGATGTCACCAAAACCAAGGCACACGACACTATATGGTCGATTATCACACTGAGTCGACGACATGCTCGGGATGATCATGGCCGTATGTAGGGGATGCAGATGTTACGAAGGCTGGCACATCGGGCGAAAACCGGCAACGGAGGATGAGTTGTGGCAGGTCAAGTTGGATTACCCATTCAACGAGAATGCCAGGGCTTTATGCGATGGGGCCGCTTTTTTGGAGCCGTGGATGATGATGTCCCTACCCCGATGAGGGGCCACGCGGGGAGGACTCAAATGTTGAGTCAAGACGATGACGACGGGGCGATTCTGATATGGGAAGACGGCACTATGTTGATGAAGAAGTTGAATACTTTGATTGATAGACGGAGTTTCACCACCCAACCTTTGTGATATTTTGCAATTATGTAGTGCGGGGACGGTGTTCGGTTTAGGGATGTGGGGTAGGAGTAGTTAGGTGCCAGTTTGTTTGTTTATGTTTGTTGTGCTTGTTCTAAATGTAACCTCGTGACTCGTGTTTAATGTTTTGTAATTAATGTGAGTGTTTAATGAATTTTGAGGTTTGCTTTGTTGTGTTGGTTTTATTGTTGTTTGGCTTGTAAATATTTTCAAATATATTTTTATCTTTTTCTATCGAAATTTTTTCGTTGAATTTTTTATGTTGGGTTTCGGCTTTTGTATTGATTGCTTTTACAAGAATAGTCCCATTTAACCGAAGTCGTAGATATCGATTGTTCCCTATGATGGAGGGATGAAGGCAGGTCTTAAGGAAATGTATTCGATAGGAGTAGTTTTTTTCTTTCTTCTTTTCTTTTATTTATTCCCAAACGTATGCAGCTACTTCATGGTTCGGAATTCTTGTTACGTGTTGTACATGATATAATAATGCAAGTGTGATTTGTATGAAAGCATGCAAATGTGTTAAACATATTGAGATACCTAGGCCATAGAGTTCGATTCGGTGTCATCGAGGCTTAATGGTGAATTCTTGTAATTAGCTGATTGAAGAGTGGGAATATGTCTTAAGTTGAGCATGTGCAATGATTGTGAGGTGAGATTTCGACTATTCCATGCTATTGTAGAGTGTCTAGAACTTGCAGTTATTGTGTACTAAATGAAATGAGAAGGATGTAGTTGTAGGAAAGGATGTAGGCATTTCTTTGAATAAACAGTTTCTCCCTTATCATACCTACCTTGAATGTACATCTCAGATTAGCCCCATTGAGCCTTTAGCCTATTTTTTTCTTTTGAAGAGGTACAAACCGACTTAATCCCTTCTTTTCGTAGCCGTAATTTGATCAAAACTCTTAAGAGCTTAAGAAAAACAATTTTCCCACGATTGTAAAGGAGTGAAAGTGTGAAAGCAGAAGGAAAGCGGAAGTTGTGAAAGCTAAAGAAAAGGTCTAAGGTGCACTTGTTGGAAATTGATTAATTAATAGTAAGTAAGAAAAATCAATAAATGAGGAAAAAAAAGATGCATCAATACTCTTTGCTAATTGATGGAGTATTAGCAAAAATAGAACAAAAACAAATAAGAAAATTCCAAGAATGAGAGGATGGAGGAAGAAACAATGCCCATAGTGGGATGTATTAAAAAGCGGTTAAGGAAGCTAGTTGCTAATATTGGCTAGCCCAGTATTTACTAGTTCATAGCTTACATTAACCCATTAAGTCCTATGTGATATTACATCACGCATCCTTATATTAGTGAGTAAAAAACACTAGAGCAAGCTTATGGTTCATGACATGATGCATGTGAATTTTTTTGGGGAGAGAGCAGAAATCGTATTCATATGCCCCTACATGTAGTGATTTGGAAATCGTATGATGGCAAATGGGGGAAATTCTCTTGTGTTGTGAGAAGTACATGCTTGACAGAATAAAATTTGCGTGTCGAATGTCTTGATCAGTTGATTTGCACGAGTTTTCCAAGATCGAGAATCGATTCTTGAGTTAGGAGGTCTTAATGTGGTGTACTTCATTGTATTGATGAAACCATGCATATTTTCTTGATGATTTTGCTATCTTAAATAATCGTATAACCAATAACGAATGGTCAAGCAAAATTGGCTGTAGTGGGTTTCAATTGCATGAGATGTGAAAGTATTGTTCGAGACGAACAAGGTTTTAAGTGTGGGTAAGTGATCTTGGGCAAATTTCATTCCCAAAGTGATACTCAACTGCTTCATTTGTACTTGTTTATCTATTGTTATGTGTACACTCTCATGTGATTATTAGTTAAATGTGAATTTACTAACCAACATGATTAGTGTTGTTTTGCGAGAAAAGGAGTTTTAGAGCAATCTACAGGTTGGTGAAGTGCGATAATGGACTTGGAAGCAAGAAGTGGAAGTTGACAAGGGAAAGTGGCAAAAATAAGGGCTCCACGATGGCGCCGTGTCACGCTACACCATCAGGAGGCATTACGCAGCAGATGAATTATTTATGTCAGAATTCCGGTGGAAGTTCGCGTTACACTCCGACAGCACGGGCGGTCTCCGTGATGCACTCCGTGTCCCGTTGAGTGTTCAAATTACCTGGAACCTCAGCTCCAGCGAAGATGTAGCGATAGCACCGTGGCACTTGCAGAGCAAAACTCACGCTGACCCACAAGACATTGTGCCATGGTGAGTGCCGGTTATCAGGAGCCGGCCGGTGGGGTTGCGTAGCCCGTAAGCGCAGTGCTCCGCATTTACTCCGTGAAAAATTTTCAATAGTATAAATAGCACGCCCAGGTTTTCTTTTAAACATTCTGACTGTTGAGCAAGAACGTGGGTGCGAGCTGATTGAGAGGACGAAAATTCTGAAGTTATTATCTTCCTCTTTCTCTTTAATTTCAATTGCTTGTATGAAGTCTACTGTATTGAAGATGTTTAATCCTACAAATAGGTGGCTAATTCACCTCTTACTGAGGTTAAGGATAGTTGTAGAGGAATGTAATTGTCATTTCAATTTCATATTTTCTTCAATGGTTGTTCTATCAATTCTTGTTTTTCTTTGCATTAATGTTTGGTAATGTTAATATATCTTAGAAATCAATTTTATTTTGAAAAAGGAAAGGTGGACAGATGTGAATTGGTAGGATATGAACTTTCTTAGCTGAGAAAATTGAAAAGGTCCCATTCAGAATAGAAATATATCTGAAAGTCTTGTGGTCAATTACGAGAATCGGTTATGTATGGCTAGAGCATGGAATTCTTATATCACAGAAATGTAGAATAAGGTCTCATGATTCTTTAATTGGGTAGGAGTCAAAAGATCAATTCCAAGCAATTAATTACTGACTAGCAACCGAAGAAGATTAGCTGGAATTAAGTGTAAAGTACATCCTGAATGCTTGCATATAACCTCAGTTTGTTCGTACTATTATTCAGAGACTCAAATTATAATCTTGACTTAGATTCTTATTACTTAGTGATCTTAACTCATAAAACATTATTTATTTGGTTGTCTGCATTCACAGAGATATGGATTCCACTGGCCGCTTAGAACAATTAATACCTTGGTTCAGTCCACATTGGGATCGATACTTGGCTGAATAAAAACACTTTACTACTTGTACGACCACGTGCCCTTGCGTGTAGTTTCTAGTCGAACAGAACAAGTTTTAGCGCCGATTACCGGGCAGCAGTGGTAAATTTATTTTCTTAGTGTTAGTTTACAAATTCAATATAAGTGTTGAAAACTTGATCTTAGCCTTTCTCTTGTAGGTATTGAATTTTCGAACAACCGGCAAGAGATTAGGAGTTGGTGGATTCATTTTATAGAGTCGGAGAGACAATTTCATAGACAAAGAAGGGAAGCTCTTGAGAAGCTGCATTTGCTAAGGCCAGAGCAATGGAAGCAGACAACGAGAATCCACGCTTGTAAGGGAAGTTTTAGTGCAGGAGATGACGAGCAAGACCGGTCCGCAAAGTGGAAATCCCATGCAAATAATGTTACAACTAGTGATAGCAGACGGATCAAGGAGGGAGGTTCGACAGAACATGGTGAAGTTGTTGCACACCAGCGAGGCAATTCCACCCAGGTCTTCCTCATGGATTCTCTTAAAGCTTTTGGAGATAGTGACACCTACATTAAATTTGGAGTATCATCCGACTATATGAGGCTTACATTATTCCCTTTCTAATTATTGGAAGCAAAGAGAGTGGTTGAAAGCTGAACCACCTAATTCTATCACCGCAGGATGATCTTGCAAGGAAGTTTTTAATCGATTCTTTCCATGCAGGAAAATGGCGAAGAACCAAGTCGAGATTCTAAGTTTCAAACGAGAGGAGTGAGAATTTGTATCAAGCTGGGGAGAGGTTCAAATCAATGTGATTTTCTCATCATCACCGATCTAATGATGTGTTAGTGCATACATTCATTAAGGGTTTGGAACCACATACCAAAATTTTGTTAGATTCGGCAGGCGGGGGGCGAGCATTGGAGAAGACTTATAGGAAACTTTCTTTGTTAAATCGTATTTCATGGGGAGAGCATTATTAAATGGAGCGGGCCGGTGTCATTGATTGAACCAGAAAGTCACCTTCATCATCTGCCGGTCAATGCGGCAACGAAGGAATTTAGTGTAGTCTCAGCACTAGAGGATGAATGCGATGTGACCAAATTACGACCAGTCAGACTTTGCATACGTCTTCAGCAGCGTTAAGATCAAGCGCTTCAGCAGGAGGCAACAAGTGAAGTGTGCTTGATGATCGGAAGCAGACCCTGTCCGTTCCGACATTAAATCAAGCGCTTCTTGGGAGGCAACCCAAGTAACCCAGCGATATTGTGTTTGATGTGTGGGAAGCAAATGGTGGCATACAAAAACTATTTGAAAAGTAGCTACTACGGCTCTTAGTATGATTTGTGATAACATCATACGAGCTATAGCGAGGAAACATGGTGAAGTAGAGAGATGCTTTAGACGGGAGTTCATAAATTACAGTTTGGTCCCATGACTCGTAATTAAGTAGGATCGTAGTAATTCACTATACTACATGCGGCCAAAATCATATAAGACAAGAGAGCCTACCACAGTCACTTGAAATACGACCCATACCCTCGTAGTATGAGTCGTAGATGCACATTCATTGAACCAGTGAGATTTCTCAACTCTCTAAAGCACGAGGTCCCAGTACAAGTCACAGGAGCTCACCTACGACTCATGACGTGCAGTCGTGGTCCAAAGTCCCGTAAATTACCCGACTCAGCCGGATTTTTAAATTATGCCCTTTCACTTATTTTGAGCGTCAAAACCTAAACCGACCTTTCTCCACGCAAACAACACGAAATTCGGCACACTCACAACTCCCCATACTCGTAACTCAAAACAAAAAGAAAAATTCAAGAAATTTCTTCGTCGAGTCCACATCCTTCATCCTTGATTATCATTCAAAGTAAGAGCTATAAAGTAAGTGTATTGCTTTGAATAATGATAAAAAAAATTTTATGCTGATGTTATGATGCCAAAAGCTCCTGTGAGTCATCATGTTTGCCCTAAAAAAAAAATTTTTATACAAGAGAACAATGAATAGGGGTGTTATCGAGTTGTACTTTATTAGGGAAAAGATTTAAATTTGATGAACTTTTTGCATCGAACCATTGCAATGATTTTACAGGTAGTGAATTAAAAGGGGAGGGAAGAGTATTTGTCAAAATAGAGTAAAAAAAAAATATATCCCTAAACTTGGCGAGATTACAGTACCCAAAACAGAAAAAGACTCCCTAAGCGGACTAAAATCCAAGACGAGGGATAGGCTTCACAAGTACTTCCTGAGCTGTTGGTTTTGATACTAAAACTCGTAGGATGGCTCGTTGGGACTTTCCCAAGCTAAAATAAGTCAAGCTAGAGGTATGAAACTTGATGCGGTTTAAGGTTCACCACTACGATTTGTACTGTGCATTCGTCCCAAAGGCTTGAAGACAAGACCCAGAGTCCGAGATGAGGCAGCATGGTCCTTCATATGACTCATGGAATAGACACAGGTCATGCCATGAGTCATGGAAAATACGAGAGAATTTCGGTGAAGGGCATCCTCGAGACGACTCAAAATCTGGATCGTACCTTCGTGGTATGAAGTCATACCGTAGTCGTAATGTGCACATACAAGTTTTTGGGACTTCATACGAGTCGTACCTCCAGGTACGACCATAATGTTGACCTGTGGTTAGATGCGAAATTTCACTTCTTGTTTTTCTTTCTGAATCTGGAATTCCTAACTCTCTTCTCTATAGGTACAATGACGATGAAGTGCAAAGCATCTAAAACAATTGCTAGGAGGATATTACATGATGAAACATCCAAGTATGAGCCACAAGAAGAAAACTCCCCTAGTGGTTCCGTTGAGGAGTACCAAGGTTGACCACATCAGTTACCTTGGAACCGAACCACTAGTAGGAGCAAGAACCAAAGTACAAGCGTCGCGACTTTTTCCACATCTGTTGAAGCTCTTAAAAGTTTGAGGAGGAAAATGTAATCGAAGTCGAAACGCTCAAATGCGAAGAAAGTCTAGGAGACCCAATTCAGAGGCTTAGTAGCGTTCTGAGTCTGAGGAGGAGGGCTTCCAATGTGCGTTTCAACAATAGATCCCATCTAGTGAGAATCGAGACCATCAGGAGA
This sequence comes from Datura stramonium, assembly GCA_018107945.1. Taxonomy (NCBI): domain Eukaryota; kingdom Viridiplantae; phylum Streptophyta; class Magnoliopsida; order Solanales; family Solanaceae; genus Datura; species Datura stramonium. Next base: position 31,373 of record JACEIK010006814.1, on the reverse strand, counting down.
GAGTGCGGAGAACAGAAAATCAATGAACAAAGCTATCTCACCACCAAAAAAAACCCTAGCGAAGCATCCCGGAAAAAATTTGCGAATCCTTACCAACACATTGAATAGTAGAGGAGATGAAGCGGATATTCAGCTTTTATGAGCTCAGATGGATGGCTAAGACTCTGGACCAATACACTTGAATGGCTCAAGAGTTCTATGTCAACTTCTTAGCGACCATGGAGGAAAAGAAACGAGAAGGGGAAGAAAGTGAAAGACCAATCCAAATTAGAGAGTGTCATGGTTAGAGGGCGAAGGTAGACATCTCTAAGCGGACTATCTCTTGGATCCTATCGGAGCCCTAGTTCATACCTCTAGATGCCACGGCGGAATAGTGCGGTAGAGGGACTAAAACATATTAGGTAGCTGGGATTTGAAGAGACGAGGCAGCTACGGTGGTTAGCGAGTGTTATAGTAGAGGACAGAGGAGACGAGAATGGGTCTCAAGTTGCAAAAACTCCTCAACTTCATAGCTAAAGCCTATTGGACACTAGTGCCTCTCCCGTTGGCACCTACGGTCAATGACAACGGTGCAGTGAAGACGGAAGCGGCTCACGGTGGCATGCCTCATGTCAAGATATGCCATTAACATTCCAAGGAACATCGCGAGAGGAATGCGAATGGGCTATGGTATTGAGCACTACCATCCATTTCAGGCCTCGCTTTCAAATTAGGCAAAGAGGAAGGAGTGCCGGTGCGATAGGGTGAAGCGCTTGATTGGAGGGAAGAGGATAGCGAGACATTGGCTTAATTTGGGATGAAATGAACTCGTTGAGTAGCGCCCGACTTCCCATAGTAGTTCCCACAGACCCAGCCAACAAGTGGCGCAGGTGAATTCCCCACCTCATAGGAGCGAGTAGAGACACTAGCTACAGATATCGGTCATTCATAGGTAGCTCCTAGCACTTCTGCTACACCCAGCACTTCTTTGCCGATTCGAGACTCTAGTAGAGTACGTCCTAGTACTTGAGATTTTCTATAGAAATTGGCCAAGGTTGACCATCACGAAGAAAAAATTCGGAGCTATGATGGAAAATGTGAAGCCCTGGGTAAAAGAAGATATTGACACAAAAGCACAGGCCTTACACGCTCTCCTGGACGGATTTGAGAGTCATTCAACATGCGTATGGTGGAGTAGATGGATACGGTAGTCTCGCGAGGTTAGGTATCTTGGGATCTAAGTATTCGAGTTGTCCTCACAACAACCGGCATTCATATCAGCCCCACTCTTTCGAACCTTGATGAAGAGCCTAATGAGAGATTGATTTGGCAGCTTATTGGGAGCCAATGATAGTTGCTAGAGAAGAAAGGGAAGAAAAGAGTCTCCAAGGATGTTGGAGAAGAGGGACTAAGGAAGAAAGGAAGAAAGATAGAAGAGAAAGCAAGAGGGCACAAGCAGATGCTTTGCAGACTCATGATTCACATATGTCAGAGTTGCAGGAGCAAGCTTGAGGAGCAGGTAACTCTACCATGGTTCAGCCCGAGCTTTCTAGTGGAAACTTTGGGACCACATTCAGCCCCGATCACCACGAGAGGCCGTAGAGCGCCCGACTGCGAGAGGTAACCACTCCCCTATTGATAGTGCGTGCGTCGGCCACCACTAGCCCTGCCGTAGTGGGGTAAATTACCTCCTCCACCAGGATAACAGGAGTGCCTAGAGTGCCACAAATATGTTCCCTTACCTCTATTCTTGTAGTTGATGCTTCAGGGGATGAAGAACAATTTCAAAAAAGAGGAGGGGGTGTAACTGTATTTTTGGAATTTTTTTGTTCGTCTGAGGGTTTTCTTGCTGTGTTTCTTTTTCCTCAGGCATGCTATCTTGTAGAACCATGTTTAGGATTTTATTTTATTATTTAAGTGATTTTGTTTAATTGGGAAATAACATAGGAGTACTCAAGCCAATGAAAAGTACACTAGTTTTGAATTTTTGAAAAATTGACCCTATTTAAAATTTTTGATGCATTAGCTATGTATTTCTGACTGCATGCATGATTTTTCTGTGGATCTTTTGATGTCATTTAGCTTATTATCATGAGTAGTCTTGTTAAGCCATGTGTAAACCGAGGCGAGGTAAAAGTGAATATAAGTCATGTTCCATGGAGTGAGTAGGGGTTGGATATTTAGTTCAATACTGTGTTGAAGATCTAGAACTCGTCTGGTTGGTCTTTGCATAGGCTAAGGATGGCCGGTTAGGATATGATCATAGGCCATTTTGTTAAGCTCCCTTTTATCCTAAATAGCCCTACCAAAATCATATGATTCCTTTGATCCCAATTTTGAGCCTTTAATAGGCCAATTTTCTTTGACTAACGATGAACATTACCCATTTTTTATAATGAATCTGTTTTATCTTTGTTCTTTCCTTAGACATTGTGAACTAAACATAGGAAAAATGTCTAAGTTGAGGGTGAATAAGGAGTAGGGTGCGTAAATGGCGGGGAACGAGGAAAAGGAAGAAAGAGAAAGGTTAAAAAATGAGGTGTGGTGTGACAAAAGAGAAAAAAAGAGATGAAAAAGTTGAAAAATCTTGAAAAAGACAATTCAAAAGAAAAAAATAATTCTTGAAAGGTTGAAAATACACTACACCCAAATAAATGAATACAAAAGGGTGAAAAGGAGAAAAAAGAATGAGAAGAAAAGGGTGAAATGGTGAGCGGTGAAGACAGTGGCAATGGCAGCGCCAAGGAAGGATTAGTCACTTAAAAATCTCTCATACTTATCATGTCCAGTATGATAATTCTCAAACCACACTTCTAACTGAAGCTACTAGACGGGTGTGTCAATAAAGAACTCAACTTAGAGGTTGGGGTCGATCCCGAGAATATGGAAGATCTAGAATACAGCCCAGGTAAGTGAACTTGTATGATAGTTACTTCACAATTGGGGGGATTCTAATAATAGTCAATAGTAAAAAAAGCAGCTGTCAATTATGGTTGACCGAATCCCAATAATTAAAAGGATAACTAGGTTTTGTGTTCCCCATGGATTCCTGTAGCTTTAGGTACACACTCATGATCTTCACCAATACTTACCCACAGAACTGATAACTTAGGTTCATTTAAACGATCGACCAATCCCTATTGAATGACTATACTCAATTATTCGACCAAGTCTCATGAGCGTTTCCAAACTAACCATTATCACTTAGTTCTAGATATAACTATCCTTCTACCACAACTTAAGTTAATACAACGATCATCAAGATCAAGTCTCTATTGTAATTCTCTTTTTCTAATCTCTATCTCTTTAAGGCTTCGCTTAAGTAAAGGTGAGAATTTCCTAACGTTGTACACTTCTAAGAATCATTAAAAAGCATAAAAGAAATACAATATAAGTATTTGGTATTGGTTTTAGACTCACTTTGTGCAACTAGCTTGTTAATCCATCATCGTTTCCACAACCCTAGCTATGGAGGTTTTAGCCTCTAATAATTCAAGGTTGTGAAGTGTGATTCATGATTAAAGACATAAAAACAATACCCCACACAAATATGATTGAGAAAAATGCTTCCCTTAATTAATCCACAAAATCTTGAAGAACAAGTAGCAAGAGCAAATACGGAATTCAAGAAAAGGTTGATCACAAGGTTGCACCAACTCAATTCTCTATTTCAAAGATGTAAAATCATCTACTACAATGTTTCAACTAAAACTAATTCTTCTCAATGCCCCCTCAAAAATAAAACACTATAAAACGTATTTATGTAGACCTAAGAATCCTTTTCCTAGGCCTGCGGGAAATTTCCATATCGTGCCTACCTCGTCGAGAGTCATCCTATGAGTCGTGGCAGCATCGTAGTTTGGGCCCAGGTACAATTCATACCTCCTTCCTATGACTAGTACCAGGCTCCCGTTGCTTGATTCTGAATCTTTGCAATTTTTCTGAAGCTCACCACGGCCCAGTATTACGACTCTGCAAGCTCTCACGGGTCGTGGTATCCTCTAAATGTCTTGAAAATTAGCTTCTTGTGCAATTTTTCTGGAGTTCATCACGACTACTTGCCACCACCGCTCATCTAAGCTTGGTATGATCATTGCTAGACTAATGGAGTTTATTCTTCCAGCCGACATGCACTTCTTATCATAGCCATCGGTATGGCTCGTAGGTCCATCCTACATATCATAGTTTAGACTATTTTTCTACCCCTTTTTACACCTCTGCTTCCTTTTGCATATTTACGCTCCAACACCCATTTATCGTGAAATCAAAGGAAAAATACTCAATATCCACATAAATATACCTAAGTCCATACTTATTTTCTTGATTTTGAGCATAAATACAATTGCCTGTAAATTTACATACATCAACACCCTCAACTTAAGACTTTTGCATGTCCTCGGAACAAAGAAAAAGAAAAACTAAACACGATGTTCAACCAGAAAATAGTATACTACAACCAATACTCAAACAAATTTTTGCACTCTCTATACACTTCACTGAACCTTCCTCATATAACATCATCAGCTATGCATTACAAGCAACATCAAAACATCATATACGGGGATCAAGACATGTCATCTAGCTATAACGAGACAATCAAGTCACTCACCAATTTTTTTCACACAGACCAGTAGTAAAAGCAAACATAACCCATGTACCCTCACACAAATGAAGTACCTCGAATATGAAGTATCAAACCCAATAGGGGGACTAGGCAAGTGAAACTCACTCTCACAAGGAAGTTTGCAAGTAATATGCATCCAGATACAATAGGCTTAGCCCTTATTTTTACATTATTTTGGTTTTATGAGATGGTCAAGTTAGGATCACTATAGGACTTGATAGTTGTAATGTAGGCTTAGGGCTGAACATGATAAAGATAAGAGATTTTATAGTATCCCTTCCTTGGAATTACATACGTGGCTACACCATTTTACCTGGCTTCACCCCTTCACTCTTCGTTTTCCTTTCTTCCATCTTTACCCCATTTTAAGAATATTTGCATGGGTGAGGCGATTTTTCATTTTCAAACAGCTTCAAGCTCTTTTTGAATCTTTCTTTTTCAAGATTCTCAAAATTTTTAGATCTTTACTTTTTCACCTCCCACCCACACCTTATTTTTCACCATATTTTCTCTTTTCTCTTCTTTTCTTTTCTTTTCCTTTCTCGGCTCCCAATTGTTATGCACCCCTACTCTAGCCACCCCTCAACTTAAGCATTTTGACTATGTTGAGGTTTACAATATCAATGAAGGACCAGGGCAAGCTGTGTTCATTATAAATAAATGGAGTGCCGGTTAACGGGTGAATCAAAGAAATATGGTCTATTAAGGCTCAAACTTAGGATCAAGGATTCATGAAACTTTGGTAGGGCAATATAGGCTAAGTGAGCTAAGTAAAAATGGCACGTGATCATATCCTAACCAACCGTCCTTAACCTATGCAGAGACCAGCTAAGAAAGTTCTAGATCCGCAACAACATACTGCAACGAATACTAAAATCTCACTCACACATGGTACATGAACTATTTTACTTCACACATGCAGTTCATATGCCTTAACAAGAATAACTACTATTAATAACCAAATGACAAAATCCACGAAATCATGCACGTTTTCTAAAATACATAACAAAAATTTTGAACAGGGTCAATTTTTTCAAACAAAACAAAACTAGTGCATTTGTATTGGCTGAGTATTCCTAAATTACTTTCTAATCAAACAAAAATCACAAGGTAAAAAATCCTAACACATGTCGGTTCTACTAGATAGCATACCGAGGAAAAGAAAACACGACAACAAAAACCTCAGATAGACAAAATTCCCAAAAATACAGAAGTAGACCCCTTTCCCCTTTGAAAAAGTGAGCTTCGTCCCCAAAGTATAAACTATAATCATGTAGGGGAGAGAACATACGTGGCTACTCGAGACTTTGCCTTCCATAGGTTGCCTCCCATGCAGCGCTGATTACAACATCGCGGAGCAGCGTGACTTTTGTAACTTCTTAGGCATCATCAAGGTAACTTCCACCACTAAGGTTGGATACATTTGGAAGCTGATCATGTTCCATGCGAGTGTTTGAGTGGAGGATTTATCCCTCGATAAAAACTGAGGAAGTCACAAAGAATAGAAAATATAAACAAAGGAAAACGTAAAAGGAGAGTAACTACCAACAAGTCAAATACAAATATCGCCTAGTCTTAGCCGGTATTCCCCGGCAACAGCATACTTTTTGATAACAGCAAGCCACACTTCATGAAGTATGAAGCGGACGTTGTCAATTAAGAATCCAACTTAAGGGTTGGGGTTGATCCCACAGGAATATGGAAGATCTGAATTACACAGTAGATAAGTGAACTTGTATGATAGTACTTCTACAGTGGGGATTCTAGTAATAATCAATAGTAAAAACAAGCAACTGTCAAGATTATGGTTGTGAATCAATAATTAAAGGATAACTAGGGTTTGTGTTCCCCATGGATTCATAACCTATTTAGGTATACACTCATGATCTTCACCAATACTTACTTACCAGACGATAACTTGGGATTTCATTCCAAGCGATACGACCAATCCTATTGAATGACTATACTCAATTACTCGATCAAGTCTCATGAGCGTTTCCAAACTAACCGTTATCGCAGATATAGATATAACTATCCCGAGACCATAACTCAAGTTAATTCAATGATCATCAAGATCAAGGCTCCATTGTAATTCTCTTTTCCTAACTCTCTACCTCTTCAACCAAAAACAAGTAAAGTCGGGCACTTTCTAACGTTTTACACCGCTAAGAATCATTAAAGCATGAAGACAATATAATATAAGTAATTCGTATTGGTTTAGACTCAATTTGTACAACCCTAGCTTGTTAATCCACCATGGTTCCCACAACCTAGCTATGGAGGTTTTAGCCTCTCGCATAGTTGCAGGTTGTGAAATTGTGCTCATGATGTAAAAAGACATAAAACAATACTTACAAATACGATTGATATAAATGCTTCCTTTAATTAATCCTACAAAATCTTGAAGAACAAGTAGCAAGAACAATACGAATTCAGAAAAAGGTTGATCACAAGGTTGAACAGCTCAATTCTCTATTTAAAGATGCAAAATTATCCTACTACAATGTTTTTCAACTAGAACTAATTCTTCTCAATGTCCCTAAAAAATAGAACGCCATATTTATAGACCTAAGAATCCTTTTCCTAGGCTAACAGGGCGATTTTCCATATCTGGTGCCGACCTCATCATTGATCATCCTACGACTCGTAGGAGCATCCTACGGTCCACGACAGCATCTCGTGGTTTGGATTGATGGCTGATTTTTGGTTAGTGTCGGGCCAAAGTACGATTTTTGCCTCTTCATACGACTCATACCAGGCTCCCATGGCTTGATTATGAATCTTTGTCTGAAGCTCACCGGCCAGTATGGTACGACTCGTATAGCTCTCACGAGTAAGTGAGCATCTCTCATCTTGATCGGCTCTTGTGAAATTCTTTTGGAGTTCATCACGACTGCCTTACCACGACTCGTACAAGCTTTGATACACGATCCATGCAAGAACTCGTAGGTTCATTCTTCCTTCAGCCTTCCTGCTTCTTATCACGACCATCGTTACGACTCATGGTCCATCCTACGGATCAAATACTTGTGGACTTATTTTTTGTCCCTTTTCTTGCACACTTTTTAGCTTACTTTTTTTTTTTGCAAATTACGCTCCAACACCTATTTATCCTAAAATCAAAGGAAAAGTGCCTCATATCCACATAAATACACCTAAGTCCAAGCTATTTTCTTAGTTTTGAGCATGTTTGATGTCTTTGGAAATCACAACCATCATCCATCGTCAAGCCTATATTACAAGACACAACAAGTCTATAGTGATCCTAATCGGCCATCGGCCGGACCGAGAGCGCGAGAAAATAAGGGCAATCCTATGGTATCTGATACACAGTACTCAAAACTTCTTTTTGGTGAGTCTCTCTTGTTTAGTCCCATGCAATTACGACATTATACATGTGAGTGAGGACTTCATTTTATTTGTGATGGTACATAGGGTATGTTTACTTTTACCATTGGTCTGGGTGAAACGCATAGGTGATGACTTAATTTCTTGTTGATAGCTAGATGACATGTCTTGATCCCTACTTAGCATGTGTTGCAGTTGTGGTACATTAGCTAATCATGGTTCATGGAAGAAGGGTCAAAAATTTGTTGAATGTATAATGAAATGTTTTTCGGTATTGGCTGCGGTATCGAGGTTTATTTTTCTAGTTGAGCGTGCGTTTAGTTATTTTCTTTTCTTTGCCTAAGGATATGCAAAAGTCTTAGGTTGAGATGTTGATGTATTCGAGTTTAAAACACTTTGCGCTCAAAACTTGAAAATAGCACCGGACTTAGGTCGTGTTTATATGGATATAAGGCACATTTTCTTTATTATAGGACAAATAGGTGTTGGAGCAAATTGCAAAGATAGCCTGAAAGTGCATCAAATGGGCTAAAGTCACAGTCTTAGTACGAGCCGTAGAATGATTCTGCTGAGTTGTACTAAAGATCGTGAAAAGCTTCAAATGGTTGAGTAGTGAAGAATGCATCCTACGACTCACGGCATAGATCGCCTAGCAGTACGAGCCGTAGCATTGAGTAGTGGAAATATTCAGAAGAATTGCACAAAGAGGCTGACTCTACGACATGGATAGGCGGTAATGAATTAGGTGGGCAAGGTATGAGTCATACCATCACACTTGTGACAAACTTGAGAAAAATTGAGAATTCTTAGAGTCAAGTCACGGAGGAAAATACGGCCCTAAATAAAGGAAAGCATGTATAGAGTCGTACCAAGGTCCAACACTTATCCAAATTTTAGCAAGCCAAGGACATATGGATATGGGTACAACTCAAACAATCCTACTACAGGTCGTAAGTTTGTTGTGGTTCAAGCGGCACTAGTTATAGAAATTTACCTTGTTAGCTTAGGAAAAGGATTCTTGTAATACGTATAAATACTTTTTATATTTTATTTTCATTAGAAGACGTGAGAGGACATTAGAGAACTTTTAGAGAACAAAGAGACAGCATAGAACTGAGTTGATTGGCTTGTGATCAACCTGTTCTTGAATTTCTTCTTGATCTTTGTGAATTGTTCTTGAGATTCTTCAGTATAATCAAAGAGTTTACTCTCTCATGATTGTAAGTATTGATTTATGTGTTTAATTATGAACACACATATCACAACGTGCAACTATGAGAGGCCCTAAAACCTTCATAGCTAGGGTTATGCAGGAACCACGGTGGATTAATGAGCTAGGTTGCACAATAGTGATTCCAAACCCATGCAAAATACTTGTATTGTATTTTTCTTCATGATTAAATGTTTTTTAATAGTGTACAACGTTAGGACTTGCTCAGGGCTTTACATACTTGATCTAGAGAGGTAGATATTAGGGAAAGAGAATTATAACAAAGCCTTGATCTTGATGATCATTGTATTGACTTGAGTTGTGGTCGTAGGATAGTTAAATTTGGAATAAGTGTCTTGATTAATGTGAAATCGCTCATGAGACTGAACCGGTGATTAAGTATTGTCATCCAATATGGATGAACCAGTCTTTTGGATAAACCCTAGTTATCAGTTTTGCAAGTAAGCATTGATATTGATCACGTGTGTATACCCAAAGCGATTATGAACCCATGGGGAACACAAATCCTAGTTAGTCTTAACTCTTGATTTTACATCACAATTTCAATCATTATTTTTTAAATTATTATTTTTCTTAAACCTCAATTAGATAACTAACCAACAAGTTCACTTATAGGCGTTAGTCTAGATCTTCTATATTCTCATTATTGTTCATTTAACCTCTTTGTTGGGTTCTTTATTGACAATGTTCGCTTGATACTTTAGTAGGAGGTGTGAGTTTGAGAATTATCAACACCGATGGGTCGCTGATTCTATCTGGTGCACCTAGGATTCAAAGCCAGTTGGTGACTCATAGTGCCGCTGTAAAGCGTGAACGTGGCCAAGTTGCGATATCAAGCAGTGTACACAGGAGTAGCCTTGACATTAGCTTCTCACCAGTGGCGAAATGTTGCAGAAGCACTCCACAACCACCGCAGTTAATCCGCAGATCCTGTATCATAAAACTCGTGTAGGTAATGTCATCAACAGCCATATTGTCAATCACCGATTCATATCGGTGATCGCGTGCCCCATCTGGGTTATTCTACTTATCAGATGTTTGACTAACCTTCCACCTTTGTCACTAATTTCCCTCTCCCACCACATTTCTCCCATCTTCCTAAAAGCCCATTTTCCCACCTATTCTCCGTGTGAAGTTGCACCCTCCTGGCCAATCAACTTCCCTCTTCCTTCCATTTAAATACCTCTCCCCACCTTCACTCACCCATCACCTTCACTCACCCATATTCTAAAATGCCATTAGTGGGAAGAAGTGCAAGTTCACACCATTTGTTGCTACTCACCCATCGGTAAGATTTCTTTTGTTCATGCTCTAATGTTAGGGGAACTATTGGTGATATTTTGCTCTTATGTGTTTATTTCATGCTTAACTTTGTTATAATCACAAGCTGGATTTTATTTTATTTTTATGTGGGTGTCGTATTTTGTTTGGGTGAAGTAAGGTATGGCCTCGAGGTGGGACACCCTCTTAAGTTTCCCAATGATAGATCAACTAAAAGCACTTTTCTTGGGGCGACTTGACATTGTTGGATTGGGAGAAAAGAATTGGTATGTATCAAAGTAGGGGTATCATGTGGTTTAATTGCATATGAGTCAGCCACCGGCGGACCGCGGTTGTGCTTAGTGAATCTCCAGTAAATTCGCGAGTTAAATTGTACAATTCTACCTTGTCCTAAATTCGCAGATCATCAATGCTTCATGGTTCAGGGCAGCATTTTGCGATGGGACTCTTGAGGTATGATGTTTCCCTAGGCCACTGATTTACGTCGGCGGTTCATCAGTGTTTTGTTCAACCCACATCCGCCTTTTCGCCGGCGCTACTTGATGTCATGAAACACTAATTTTTCTCACTTGCATATATATTTCCTTTTCTTTTCTATGGTTTTAAAATGTGTGCACAATTCCAACCTTAGTCTACATCATCATGTCCACACTCTAGATAGTCTCATAAAGGCAAGAATCGTAGGCACTAGAAACACATATAATTGCTTTGGGTTGGATAGAATGGAGGAATATTATATCTCTTTCAAGAAGAGATCCATCCATGCGGAAGCTCAATTTGAGGTGGAATCTTTCAGGTCTCCCAAGTATTTACTATCAGATCGGAATGTGCTATTGGTCATTCACCATCTTGTTGACCATTTCCAGGTTGGTGTGAAATTTTAGCCAAGCATCATACAGGCACGACAATGACTCCTAAAACATAAGTGCCGCACATACAAGTTACCACGCCAGCTGTGTATGAGGTGCATATTGGTTAAGTGCCCATCGTCAAACAAATCTATTCTCTTCATTAAGATGAAACCCAATCCAACTACATTCGACATTTCGCAGAAGGTGGAGGATAAAAGAGGTAAGTTCCAATGGGTATACGACACCATTTGTAGGTCAGCAACAATGGGCCCATCTCTGGGGTGCAGATCTATCGACATGACTTGAAATTTGCGGCCCATATGTGGTTTGACTTGGTTCTGCAAGATTAATACCTTGTTAGAACACAACAGAGGTCCCAATTAGGTTTCCATTCTTATCACTTCGGCATGGATCATGTACACATCAATGTTGGAGAATTGTATGCAGATCAATTCAAAAGAGCCAATCAATGAGGCTACATCATTTTCCATATCTAGCCTTATAGATATGTTATGTGTGCGGGCTTCATATAACTTCTGTTCTATCCATTAGATAAGACGGTGCAGGCTGATGGTGTGATTACATTGGCTACCAAAAGGCGATAAAGATTCCCGGCTGAAGCGAGCAAAAAGTATAGAGAACAGGACTCCACCACCGACGCCCTCAACACACCGGCAAGCCAATTCCATGTAGCTACGGCTCCCACCACCACACTCTGACTTTCTCAAACTAGCACAAATGGCCTAAGTATAAGCCGACTTATAAAGCTAGCTAAGGCTATCCCATCCTGCATGATCCAGCAAGCCATCAAAAGCCATGCAACTTTGCTAGAGACAAGTTGAAGAGCCTTTGCACTACAATTGAGGTCCTAGAAAATGAAGTAATTACTTTGAGGAAATAGGTAGCTGCACTCACTGGACCTCTATCTGCTAAACACAATCCCTCCTGAGCCTGCACCGGTGCCCTCACAGCCCGAGGAACCCAAGGGTCCACGATGATTAGTGGTGGGGTATGACAGTGCGTCGAAAATAGTTTCGGATGAGTTATCATAGCCGACCACCACCACACTAATGCTCTCTGTGTACGATGTAGATCCATCGTGGACACCTGACAGGATGGAGACTACTTCTTACCTACTGAGCGCACCCTGCCGGATTATGGGTGGTGCCGGGACTGGAAAACCATTGGAAGTCACGACCCCAACAATGAGGCCCCTCCACGAGAAGAAATGACTTTTGGCACTTCGTGCATCCGTATTCTTGGGGCCCTCGTCCCAACCACTAATTCAATCAGGAAGCCTCCTTCACCTTACTCTCTGTTATTTTTGTTCCTATTCGGGGCAATGTCCATTTTAAAGTGGGGAGAAAGGGACGTGTATGTCTCACTAAGGAATGAAAATGTTTTTTTTTGCTTATTAGAGCGCTAATGGTGAAAATTGGGTCATTGTTTTGAATTGTTTATTCCTTGTTGACCCAAGTCCTTTGTTTGTTCACCCATGTGAATAGTAGAATGATTATCAAAGTCCAAGGGTTTTCTTCCTTCACCACGGTTCTTTCCCTAGGAGCATTTACCTTTTTCCTTTTCTTTTTGTTGTTAGGCAGTTGGCACTTTTCGATGGTAGATTGAGGCGACTTTCTTAAGGAAAAATTCCATGACGTTTTGAGTCTTTGTGGAAGTATGTTTTGACATGGGGCATGAAAATGAAATAATGGACAGACGTTTGAAACGGAAACATGAAACTCTTTTCATACTTTGTAGATTCCTCATTTGGTGATGAATTTGCATGTTCTAATGTCTTAAATCAAGATCCTGTATGAATCAAGTAACTTTTGGACTCTTTAGGTATGATACGCTTGTGTAGTAAGGATTTTTGTGAATCTCATACACAGAATTTCTTGTCTAGAACTTGCCTAAGTGTGACTCGAGAGAAATCCACGTGTGGCTGCACTAAGAACATGATCTTAGACTCTCTTTTAGGTACTCCAACCAAAATGACCTCCATGACAATTAGTCTTTGATAGCCAACATTTGAGCCTTGAACCCTTTCTTGGAAACCATTACAAGCCTAACGACCATTTTCTTTAATCTTTTCTTTGGCACCAATCTCTAATTTATAGTAATGAAGCAATGAAAAATGAAACTTCAAGTCAGAAATGAGGGATAAGGAAAATAGATGTGAAATGAGGCAAAAACCTATGTTTGGGAGTTCTGAGTGGAGATAAGAATAAGTAGCCTAAAAAATTGAAGGTAAGCACCAAAAATTGCTTGATGAGATAGAGTGAACTAATGAGTTAGAGGCATTTGAATCATCAAGGAAAAGTTGTTGATAGGTGCTATCTCTTTCATAGAGAAAGCTAAGTGTAATCATAGATGTTATAAGGGTGGCTTGTGTTACAACAAAAAGATGAAGATGATGAGCAGGAAAAAATGTAGGGAAGTGACTTGAGCAAGATGATAGGTATGTTGCAAGTTTGTAAAGAAAGGAATTAGGGAGGCATTAGTCACTAAAGCTAAACATTTATCCCACCCTTATCCCTAGCCTACATTATGACCCACAAGTCCTAAATGATTTTAAGCGCGGTGCTCAATTAGTGGCAAATTACCTGAAGGGCAAGCCTATGGGTCGAGTTATTGTGCAGGAAGATTTCTTTTGGGAGAGTGAGTGCAATCTTCTCTTTTTACGACCCTTGTGTGAATGCATTGATTTCATGATAAAGAATAGGAACTTTCTCTTCTATGGTGGCATCATCCTTTGTAGGACACAATTGCATTAGGGTAAATATTATTGAATAGGACATGATAAATGCAAGCTCTTTGGCAAGCTTTGAATGTGCAATGATCATGAATAGAGATGCTATATTGTACTTCGTGAATAAGTTATGCCCTCGTTTTGTAAAATAGAAATATCTGTGAATCATGTTTTGAATGGTGGTAGCCTCTTGAAATATGTCCATCTATCTTGGTGTAGGTGGCTTCTCTTTTTGTTGATTGGTGAGCATTTTTGGGTTGTCCTGAGTTAAGTGGTCATTGATGCATATACTTGTATGGAGTGGCATGTTTTCATCTGATAATAACTATATTACTTGAGGACAAGCAATTGTTCCAAGTTGGGGTTTTGATGAGTTGTAATTTTACCAACATTGACTCTTAAGCATGAGCTTTAGCTTAGTTTTCAAGTCATTTAGATGGATTTTATGCCCTTTTTGCCTTTTTGTGTGCAGATATCTGATTTTTGTAAAAAAGAGAAAGAAAGGGATCAAAAAAGAATGGAATCAAGTGAAAACCGATGCTTCACGAGAGAAGACCCTTGGCGCCAAAGACCCTTTGCCTGCAGGAACTAAAGAAATTGGCAATCCGGAAACCAACGTGACTTGCCGGTTGAATTGCCTATCAACGCTGAGAAGTCTTGGATCATAGAGAAAGAAATCGTTAGGTATGCACGAACAGGGAAAATTTGTCCAATACTGAAAGAGAGAGTTTTGGGTATCCTACTTTTGGATATATTCTAGAGAGAAGTACTTTGTACCTATCCAGATCTTAAGTTTTGTCTTTTTGAGAACATTCTCTTTGTAGAAGAATAGTAGAATTCTATTGGAAATTGTAATGGATTGTTTTTCTTTTCCTCTTCTTCCACTATAGCAAGGTACTGCCATCATTGAAGACTTATTCTTGAATTTGATTTTGCTACTCTTATTATTAAATTCAATGAGTTTATTGTTAAATATGTTTCTGAATTTCTTAGCTATGAGTATCTAAATCATTAACTAGAGGTGTGTGGTGATGAATGCTTAATTAGATTGAGTATTGCTAGATTCATCTCAATGTTATTTAGTGAGTGTAAATCTGTTAAGTTCTCTCAATTTATAATTGAAGATCCATGGTTTGCCGCAGATGTGGGTCTATTTGTTCTTACTTGATTTTACTTGAAAGAGAGAAGAATTGAGTATTGAGAGAAGATTTAATGGTAGTATGGATGTGATGCTGTGGGGTAGGATAGAAATGGCTCAAAACCCATTCTCACTCCCTAATTAATGGCTAATAGCTAGAGATTAGTGCAACTATTAATCCAAACTTGATTGGATTGATCTAATTGTGTCTAGTTGTTTGAAGAACTCTAGCAAAGAGAGATTATGTGGTTGAAAACCGTGCAAATGCCCACCTGCCCAAGGTTATTTACAAAATTTGAACTTATGAGATAATCTAGCATGAACCTATTTAATTATCATATCATCTACACCACACCTCTAGTCCTTCTATCAAACTACCTGGTTATTTTCTATCTTAATTAGCCGAATTAGAATTAATAACCTTGTTGTTAACCTCTAATCTCCCCCAAAAAATTTCTTTGTTATTATTCAGTGATGTTGATCACGGGAAATAACATAAGGTCCGTGTTACGCTTTATAGCTTAAATTAGTAAATTGTTGTCTAAGCTATTTTATACATTTTCATGTGATTTTATATAAAAGTAAAGATATGTGCTAACCAACATGATTAGCCTTTGTTTTGTAGGTTTTTGATGACTTTTGAGGAGATAATTCATGAGTTGGTGAAGTAGAGGCTTGGAGGCGGAATAAACGCCGGCGTCGGCAAAGGAGGCCCAAAACGGCCCACAACGGCGTCGACGCGTGCCACGGCACTTCAGCATTCCCCCTGCGTTGTGGCGTGCCCACGACAGGGTAGCTCCGCGACCAGAAGGGTGTGACGCCCGGGCAGCGTGCCACGTTGCTGCTCCGCGGCAGGTGCCGGCGATTTTGGGTTGATTTCCGGTGAGCTTTCGCGATGCCTGCATTGTCACGGAGCGGTACTCGCGATACACTCCGTGACACGGAGCCACCGTTCCACGACAGTCCAAATTATGCCCGTTCTCCATTTTACTTTATAAATAGGACTATAAGCTCTTATTTCCATTGGAGTCACGATTTTGATAGGAAAAGCTGCATAGGAAATTGAAGGAAGAAGTGGGAGAACTCACTGAGGGTTCATCAAATTCCTTCTCATCTACCAATCTCATGTAAGTATGTAGTTAGGAGTAGATTAATAGTAAGATTAGGAGTAGATTAGCGTTAGTTTTACTAGCTTATGAATGGCGAAACCCTTCCTCTAGGGTTGAAGCCATGAATTATGATCTAATTCACGGAATTGAGTTATTGATTGTTTTAGTCTTGCATTCTGATTTGTTGTTTTGTTTTATGATTGATCACCATAAAAGCATAATTGTTAGCTTGGGAAATAACGAGAAAGGCATTACCTAGGTCGGGACATACAGAAGATGTGTGGGGAGCATGAGTAATCTCGGGAGAGGTTCCGTGTTTGGATAGAAATATACCTAACACCTTGCTTGGTTACCACATGGGGTTATGAATAACAGGATGTCACATCACACTCGAAGAAGTAGTTGTGCAGCTAAGTTGAGTTAAATGGTTAGACATTTGAAAGTCCTAATCGTTTTCCCGTAAACCACAACATAATGATTGCCCGCGACTAGAAAAGTAAACTCCTCACTCACAATGATGCGGTGAGGCTAGATTGTCGTGTTTAGAGGCTCAAGAAACCATGAACATGCAATTCTAGTTATGTGAAATAACAATTGATAGTCCCATACTTATTCCATTGCAAATCGTATTATCGCATGATTAATTGGTTTTAACTCTATGTTGCTCCTGAAACACTTTAGAATATGTCGTTATTTAAACTTAGACTTAAATATTCTTCAACGAAAATGTCTATCACCAACACTTCAAATATTTAAGATCACACTAGGAATGGATAGTTAGAGGAATGGGTCAGTCCTTGTGGGTTGGCCAATTCCAGGTTGTTAAAAAGAGCCACTATATTACTTGCACACGACCCGTACACTTGCGGGCTCATCAAGTTTTGGCGCCGTTGCCGAGGACTCGGCAGAAGTTTTGATAACTTATCTATTTTTATGTGATTCTTGAATTTCACTGAAGTGTTGAAAACTTTGGGTCTTAGTTTGTCTATTTGCGGGTGACAGGTTATCTGTAGGCGGCTAGAAATAGAGGAAACTTGTGGAACCGTTTGTGAACTTTGACGTCAAATCCATTTGCAAAGGAGAATAGCTCTAGAGCAAAAGCTGAAGAGACTTCAAGAAAAGGTACAACAACAACCACCAGCGGGACAAGAACAGCTGTTATTGGAAGCAATGGCGAAAGACCGAGTTCGCGAAGTGGCTATCCCACTAGCGACGAATGTGACTGCCTCCTAGTATCCCAAAATGCTTAGGTGCACGGAGAACTTTGAGCTTAAGCGAGTATGAGTAAACTGTTGCATTCTAGTGGTCGATTCTTTAGATAGCACATGAGGACACTTAGCAGCACTTCTGAGCTTTCTTGAGATAGCGCTCACGTTCGTCCCGACGTGATCACAGTTATGTCCAGCAACCCTCTTCCCATTTTCATTGTTGGGGGAGAGGCGAAAAAGTGGCTGAAGGCTGAGCCACCCGAACTCCACTTAACTTCATGGGATGACTTGGCTAGAAAGTTCCTTATCTGATTCTTTTCCTTCGAGCAAAGCGCAAAGTTGAGAAGTGAGATACTCAATTTCAAGCAAAGCCTGATGAGAACTTTGTATATAGCTTGGGAAAGATTCAAGTGCAGTGTTGTTTGTCCCCATCATCGGCAATCGAATGAAGTCTTGCCCATACCTTTATGAAAGTCTAGACCCACACAATAAAATATTACTAGACTACGCGGGTGGGCAAGCCTTGGAGAAACATGTGATGAGTTGTACACTTTGTTGAACGAGAATTGCACAAGGAAATCAGAGTGGCACCGCGAATCATCAAGAGGGCGGGGAAGAAGAGCGAGGGTTGAGAAACGAGATGGTTTGAATGCCTTGGCAGCACGGTTAGCTTCGTTCCAACATCAAATTATGACTTCAGTTCAATAGCGAGTATGCACCAACACCGGGAGCCGGTATCTGATTCGAAAGCCAAGCTCGATTCTTCTTGAAATTTAATGGTAATAATATAGACTGCTAGAGAATCTTGTGGAGCCAATCCGAGTCGATCAATTTGTTGGGAATGTGCACGAGGGAATCGAAATTTTGGAAACAACTCCAATAGAAATTGGCAAGGCCACCAATTCTTCTTGGGGTGGAAACCAAAAGCGGTACAGCCACAGCCTCAACAACATCGGTATCGGCGAGAATAGGCGATTGATGGGGTAGCGGCCACGTGAGGAAACACTGCAGAAAATTATGGGGCCGAGGAATCAGTTAGCAGAAAATCAGGCAAGATGGCAGCGGACAATGAATCCCAGCAAGTAGCCACCCGCAATCTTGAAAAACAAGTGGGTCAAATAGCAGTGCTCAAAATATGAGGGCATAAGGGAGATTACCAACGTGCGGATCCTGGCCCCAGCGAGATCCAATACCACATCAGTCTTAGAAGCGGAAGGCGGTTAGCTGATGCTGATGCCTAAAGAGAGTTTAGAGAAAAGAGGGTGCAGCCGGAATTGGTAGAACCGGGACCATCCGCGAATTCTTGGAAAATTAGGGTCTTGGGCAACAAAATGTGCAATCTTCATTGCAGCGGCACAAGACACCACCACCATTTTTCCTCAGAAATTCAAAAAGAGCAAGGAAAGATGTTTCAAAAAAGTTCTTTGAGACTTTCAAAGAACTTCACATAAGAACCTCTTATTGATGTCTTGCGGGGAATGCCGTATCACTAAATACTTGAAGGATGGATGGCGAACAAGTTAGATTGGTGGACGTCAGAGACTGTAGCACTAGCGAGGAGTGCAGTCACAGGGTATTGAGCAAAATGCCAAAGAAGCTCAAAAAGACCCGGGAGTTTACCCTCCCATACAAATTGGTAAGGCCCCGAGTGCTCAGAGCTTTTGTGTGATTAGGAACTGCGGTTAATCTAATGCCCCTATCCTTATTCAACACCTTGGGGTTGCAGGAAGACCAGAACCGACAAGGTTGATGTTCGCGGCTGGCTGACCGTCGCGAAGTGACACCGGATGGAATCATGGGAGGACCTTCTCATCAAAGTAGGTAAATTTGTGCTACTTTTTCTTCGATTTTATTGTTTTAGATTTTTCGGGTTGATGACGAGGTACCTAATCTTCAGGACGGCCATTCTTGGCCCTTAGGAGGAAGCGGTGATTGATTTGAAAGAAGGGACCCTGAAAACGAGGTCGAGGATGAAAAAGGAAACCTTCGGGTCTGCAAAAATAAACCCATCCGCACACTACGAAACCTTTGTCGGGTTAGTGTGTTGTGAGAGGATAAGTGCCGTGGAGGATTCCCACAGTGCAGCCAAAATATCAGAGTGTTCCTTAAGTCTGATAAAGGGCTTCTGTAGAGAAGTTGGAGAAAGGAGGAACAGAGTGGAGGCTGTTTCCTGTCAACAGCCGAAGAAAAGAGGAGATGGTTCTCGAAGATAACCAAGGTATGAGGATGTGTCTTTCAAAGGGTGAGTCCACGTCGTGCCACGGCACGTAAAATAAGCGGCTAGCAGGGAGGCAGCAAGGGTACCTCAAGTACACTTTGTAATTTTAATTTTTGTTTTGATTTTGTTATTTTAATTTGTTTGTTTTGTTTTTGGTGGAAAGTTAGGCCTGCGAGGTGGAGGAGTACAGTACCCTCGGAGGAAGGAAGCTAGGAAAGCATGGAAAGGAAAAGTGTGGGAATTCGACCACCGCTTGTGCAAATGGTGAAAAAACATGCTACTAGCGGGGCTAAAGGCCTCAGGGAGTATTTCTCGCCCTCTTGAAATGTTAATTTGATGCTACGAGGACATAGCATGATTTAAGTGTGGGGTGATGGAAATTTCGGAAATTTCAAAATTTTATGCTTAACAAATTGTTGGTGAATATATGTGCTTGTTTGGAAAAATGAGAAATATTTGAAAAATCTTTGTGAGTCAAGCATGAATTCATCACCCGTTGAATTTTCTTTTCGGTTCTTTTCCGACGAAGTGCTTTGAACCGAAGAATAAATTTTTTTTATTTTTAATTTTTTCTTTATCACGTACATAATGTTTTAGTCATAGTTAGGGACTGTTTCGACGATGGATGGATGACGACCGTCTTGAGGAAAATTAGTCGATAGATGTCGGGTTTTGAAACCATAGCTAATTGATGCTTGATGTTCTTGTTATGTGCTAGACATGATAGTAAGATGCAAGTATGTTCAGTATTCAAGCTTTTATGCAAGTGTATAACTGTTTGAGACACTTAGGCTCTTGAATGTGACTCAAAATAATTGAAGCTGAATCTGAATTCTTGTGATTAGGCGAGTAAGAGTCTGCTGAATGTGTCTTGAATTGAGCATGTGCAGTGAGTGTAATTTTTGAGTATTCTATGCTATTGTGGATTGTCACAGAACTTGCACTGAGGTATTGTGTATGAAGCAAAATGAAGGATATGAATTGGCAAGGAGATGATTTAGGCATTTCTTTGAATTAACCAAATTTTTATCCCTCGTTTTACCTACCTTGAAATTTTTTTTATCCTAGTTAGCCCCGTTGAGCCTTGAGACTATTCTTTGATAGCTACAACATAAGCCTAAACCGTTTCTTTCATTAACCTTGAATTTGACCCAAAGCTCTAAGAGCTTGAAGAAGAAAAATGCGAAGAGTAAAGGAGTGAGGAGGAATGAAAGAAATGAAAAATAGCAAAGTTGTATAAGTGGAGAAAAGGTCAAGGTGCACTTGTGCGAAAGTGGTTGATCTCTATTAAGGAGTAAAGAAAACAAAGTAATGAAAATTATTCATGACTCCTTGCGACAAGTCAAAGTGCCTAAATAAAGGGAAACAAAAAGAGGAAAAAGAAAACCATCAAGGATAAAGGTGAAATAGAGGAAGGAAGTTCGCCATGAGGGCGTGATGATTAGCGCTTAGGAAAATAGTCACTATTACAGGCCATAATAGTACCTACCTATACACAGGTTACGTACAACCTACAAAGTCTTAATTGATCTTACATTCATACATCCTTAAAAGTAGTGGAGTAAGCACTGAGGGCAGAAACATGGGTCATGACATGAAGCATGTGAATTCTTTGTGAGTGATGTATTCTTTTTATATACCCACACATGTTGTGATATAAAAATTATTTTGCGTGTGTGGTTGGGTAACTCTTTCGTGAGGCACATGTTTAATGAAGGATAAAATTCATGTGGGATTTCTCAATCAGTTGATTGACATGGGTTTGCTAAGATTGAGAGTCGATTCTTGAGGTTAAGTCTTAACATAGTTGTATTTCATAGCATATTCTATTTTTTAACTTGTATCTTACGTAATCATTATAGCGTAGCTTGAATTAACTTGCTAAATTAGTTATGTGGGAATCTCCATATGCATGATATGTAAAAGGTTGTTCGAGGACGAACAAGGCTTTAAGTGTGGGGTTGTGATCACAGGAAATAATATAGGTCCGTGTTACGCTTTATAGCTTAAATTGGTCGTGTTGTCTAAGCTATTTTATACATTTTCATGTGATTTTATATAAAAGTGAAGATATGTGCTAACCAACATGATTAGCCTTTGTTTTGTAGGTTTGATGACTTTTGAGGAGCTAATTCATGAGTTGGTGAAGTAGGGCTTGGAGACGGAATAAACCCGCGAACGTCGGCAAAAAGAGGCCCAAAACAGCCACTGTAGCGTCGGCAACGTGCCACGGCGGGCGGATACCCTAAAACAGCCACAACGTGTTGGCAGCGTGCCACGGTAGGGGTGGCTCACTGGAACCAGAGGTGTGACGCGCTGCCCAAACGTGCCACGTGCTATCGCGGCAGGTTACGCCGGCTGATTTTCGGGTTGATTTCAGTGAGCTTTTTGCGTGCCTGCATTGTCACGGGCGGTGCTCCCTTGTATACACTAGTGACATGGAGCCGTTCCATGACGAGGCCAAATTATGCACGTTCTCCATTTACTATAAATAGGACCCTTAGCTCTTATTTCCATTGGGTCACGATTTTATCCGGAAAAACTACCATAGGAGTGAAGGGAGAAGTGGGGTCATCTAGGAGTTTATCAAATTCCCTTCTCATCTACCAATCTCGTAAGTATGTGATTGGGAGTAGATTAATAGTAGATTAGGAGTAGATTAGCGTTAGTTTTACTAACATGAATGGCAAGAACCCTTCCTCTAGGGTTGAAGACATGAATTATGATTGTAATTCTATGATATTGTTTTGGAATTGAGTTATTGATTGTTGTTTTCTTCTTGCATTCGATTTGTTAGTTTGTTTATGATTGATCACCATAAAAGCATAGTGGTTAAGCAGGAAATAGCTTGAAGGCATTACCTAGGTCAGGACATGAGAATGTGGGGAGCATGAAGTAATCTCGGGAGAGGTTCCGTGTTTGGATAGAAATATACCTAACACCTGCCCCCTTGGTTACCACATGGGGGTTATGAAAGACCAACTTGGGATGTCACATCTGCCACTTTCGAAAAGTAGTTGTCGGCTAAGTTGAGGTTAAATGGTTAGGCGTACGAAAGTCCTAATCGTTTCCCGTAAACCACAACGCATAGTGATTGCCTGACTAGAAAGTAAACTCCTCACTCACAATGATGCGATGAGGCTAGATTGCCGTGTTTAGAGGCTCGAAAGACCATGAACATGCAATTCCAGTTATGTGAAATAACAATTGATAGTCCCATGCTTATTCCATTGCAAATACGTAGTTTCCCGCATGATTAATTGGTTTTAACTCTATATTGCTCCTAGAGCACTTTCAGGGCATATGTCATTGACCCAAACTTGAACTTAAATATTCTTCAAACGAAAATGTCTATCACCGACACTTTAAATATTTAAGATCACGCTAGAAATGGATAGTTAGAGAATGGGTCGGTCCACGTGATTCAGTATTCGGTTCTTAAAAGATCCACTATATTACTTGCACGACCCGTACACTTGCGGGCTCATCAAATGTGAACTAAATTCAATTTCCCAAACAACACTCGTGCATATCATTTCTTGATCTACGTAGGATTAGAGCCTGACGGCGTCAAGATATTTGTTTTGATACAACAATCATTTATGCTCTTTTGTGAAAAGTATATTTTGGACATTATCACTCGTTACTTAACTCGTCGTCACTACTACTTCACCTGAACAATGTCTATAATAATTCCAATAAGGTCGACCACGGGTCGTACTCATCACAACAAGTCATTACATCCTTCCGTTATCCTTGACCCATACTTTGAAAATTTCCCTGAACTCCACTTAACAACACATTTGGATAATCCCGTGGTTATTTAATGAGTCGTTACTTGACTCATTGATTCTGGAAAAGTCTGGACTACTAACTTACAACGGCTGCATCTAGCAGGTCGTTGTTATTTCTCCAAGTAGATTCCCAGTGCTTAGATGGCCTATTCGCGCCTTGGTTAAGCATATTTGAAAGCCATACATGCTAGAAAAGGCCCGGGGAAAAGACTGGACGTGAAACCTGTCCGAACCATCACCGAGGAGGAGCCTGGGCAGAGCCTCTCGCCCCGATGAAGCCGTGTCACGGAGGCGGGGCCACCGCGTTGGCTGCGTGACACGTTGGGCCTGTCCGGGCCAGTATATAAGCCCCACTTAGGTTTAATTATATCATTCATTATAATTTCCAAAAAATTCACGTAGAGAACAGAGAGAGACGAAGAGGGTGAATATATTATCATTATTATTTGCCAAACGTAGTCAAATCTAAGTCTTAACCTCGAGGTACCGAGGTATTTAGCGAGCGGGGAGCATTCCTACGGATTTTGTTTCTCGAAATACGGCCGATGAATCGTTGAGCTACCGGACTAAGGTAGTAGAATTGCTCCAAACTAGTGTCTATGTGCTCTAGCCGTAAGGTGAGTACTTCTCCCTTACGGGCCTCTGAAAAATAGCAAGTTTTAGGCCGTCATTCGATAAGCCCTAAGCTTAGGCTATAAATATATTAGAAAGTGACATTGTCTTTGAATAGTGTTGTATTTAGTACTAATTGACGTGTATATGAATGCAGTTGGGAGAAATGGCTGGAGTACTGACCGAGTCTCGTCAACCGGTCGGATAACTTCCGAGGTTAGGTATGAAAAGCTAGTTTCTTCGGCAAGTTAGTAGCTTTAGCCTTGTAAATTATAGTAAACTCCATAAATGAGTTCTCGGAGTTGAATGTTGAGTATTGGGTAAGTTGATAAATCTGGTTTGCGTTCTTGTATCGTACTCAGTCGAAAATCGGTAAAGCATGCGCCAAAGTGATTAGCATTCTAGGTCGGTATAGTCTATTATGATTAGAAAGCATGTTGTTAGAATAAGTGATGCAGTTTTTTAGAATAAAGTTAGTAAAATAAATCGAATGAACGAGACGTATTATAGCTCTCGGACTAGCCATTGAGCGATTTTATGACTACGAACTAGCCATTCGGACAGACGAGATATCGGCTACGAATTAGCCATTGAGCGAATGTATCACGGCTGCGAATTAGCCAAACGGTTAAATAAAGATTACGGAGGTAGTATAATCGGTAAAGAATCGGTATAGTACGGAAGAGATCGAGAATGAGAAATCAGATTTGAGATAGTCTTTTTAGTTATACATGCTTGCTGACCCCATATGTGCTATTTATTTATTTGAGACTTGATGTGGCGTAGGGCCCTTATTGAGCGTCTCGCCACCCTTTGGAATTAATAATCGTGTCACCAACGAGCGGAGTAGGTTTACGTCCTCCAAGGGGTGGCATGCCATCCCGGCGGACGAAGATGGGATGAAGCTTTCCCCATATTGATACGATCGGCACTACGGTACCGACAGCCTTGTTGAGTTTGTGTCGAATGTGTCATTACGAGATAGTCCTATCGAGTTTGTGTCTAGGGAATAGGTACAGTCTCTGTTTCGAATAATACTGAGTGAGTTAGGTATCCCGGGAAACAGACCCTATACAATTATAGATGCGTACGAGAGTCCTCCCGGACTGCACGGTTATTATATCGGGCTATGGCCCGAGCCGGAGACCCGAGGGGCCGGTAGAGGACCTCTAGTGGCCGAGATGAGTGGAGGTGACTTATTTTTGGCTGGTTTTGACCGGGTGGGGTATATAGATTGTTCTTGCGTGGCGCCATCCCGACTTATGGGGGGTTAGTATTGGCTCTTGCTTCTGGCCTTATATCTATGTATGTGCTATATATTAGCTACTAGGCAATTAAATCGGCGTCTACAGAGTACGCCTCTGCCCCATCGAGTACGGACAGCAGTTCGGTTTATATCAGCTTCTTGATTCGGTTATCTCCTACCATATCTGAGGTACTGAATTTATGCTATTTATATTCGATTGTTTTCGGTTTATTATTTCAGTTTCTTTGCATACTCGGTACCGGCGTGCGCGCCCAGTCACGCGCTGCATTACTTACTGCGAGTGCTCATAGAACGAGGAAGGTGATCCCTCGTGATTCCAGTAGCTATTGAGTCATCGGCTCTGTCATCACGGTCTGATTTCAGTGTAGCTCTTTTCCTTTTGTTGTACAGTATGGGTAGGTCGGGCCTTGTCCGTCATTTATTGTTACTCATAGAGGCTTGCAGATTGTATATATTATCTCCGTGAGTCGATTGAGCCGGTCATGTGAGGCCGTGCGGTTTGTTATAAATCACATTTATTATTTGCATTTATGCGCTGGCCGTGTGGGGCCATAGTTTGATAGTGGTGACCTTCGCCGGTCCACGTAGCTTTTCCGTTTTTCCCTATGTTAAGTTTCGGAATGTTAAACGACATGGAGGCCTTGTCGGCCGCATAGGTCCTTGATATTAGAATGTTTACGGTTAGATGTTGATGCTTCCACAAGTGGCTATCGGCCCAATTGGCGGAAGTGTGTTTACAGCCGTTATATAGCCTTTGTTCGGGGAACCTTAGATAGAGCTAGCCAGGCAGAGCTAGCCAGGCACCAGATGTGCCTAGGCCCACCAGTTAGTAGTCCAGGTCCTTCTAGGGCACCAGGTGCCAGTCATACCCCCCAGGGCGGGGCGTGACCGTTGTTCCTCGCAAGGAATCGTTGTTTCCTCTTGTGGTTATCAAAGTTCTCTTGCATCCTTTTTGAAACCCTTCCAACGGCTCAATCTAACGAGCCGTTGGAGCAACTAATGTCCTATCACATGAGTCATTCTGAGGCATTTTTGCTAGTTTTCCTGCTGAACTTCGTTTAAATCTGGGGTCTAATCTGGGAACCTCTTGGGGTGTTACAATATCTCCCCCTTGGGAACATTCGTCCTCGAATGTAGGCTAAACATATTGAAAGGACAGGGACGGAACTTAAATCCTAAAATTGAGCAATTACAACTGAAATTGATGGAGTATTTGACTCCGAGCTAATTTACAAATCTTGACTGAATTCCTGAATCGTACAAGCATGCTAAGACCTAAGAGGGGCTAAAAAACATGAAAATGAAATGGAACTAGATAGAGTACTAGGGAGGATTCTTTTCCTCAAGATGTAACTGAGTTGGTACAGATTGTGTTATCATTCTCAAACTGCTTTTTGATACTGAATTAGCTATCATGGTATCTAGTCTAACTGAAAGTAAGGGACTCATAAGCACAAATCCTTCATGGCATCTAAAACTGTGCACATACCTAAGGAAACCTGATCTGCTGAGCTACTAAAGAAACTTCTAACAAATGATTTCGAGGGCTAAGCATACTGAAGACATGAGTTGACACACATAACTATTTTATGAAATGAAGCTTCGTTGTCTGAATCAGTTATCTAGAAATTCTGAAGTCTACACATAGGAATGATAGAGCGTATCTTTAACTGAAACATAAGAAAAATCATCTGGACCTGAAAGGATTGGCATGCCATAGCTACTGGTGTGGGGACTCCCCCACTAGTTCACCTAAGATTTGACTTGTCTCATAGACCTACCATCTCCCCCTTAGATTAAATCCATCATTCTAAGACTCCTGCATCTTTCTTAAGGTTGGGATAAACCACTAACTCTTGACTTTTCCTTCACCTTTAGTATTTACTGAAAGCTTCATACTTACATCTATTTCACACTAGGTATCGACAATCTCTTCTCCACATACATCTAGGGACTTTCTATCCAATATTGAGGTCTAATCAATCATTGAAAGAGTAACATGAATAGATCATAATATACTTGTGGCTCCTTCTGGCAGTTTACCCTGATACTGAAGTGCTGACAAGGTGTAGGAGTAGTTTTGATGTTGTTCGCCACCTATACTAGAGGGTGCCCCTGCTGAAATGGGTGGGCTGTCGGACCTGCTGAAGAGGTGGTTGGGGCTCTACTCTCGCCTTTCTTGGCTGCTGGACAAACTCTGATCTTATGGCCTGACTTTCCGCACCAAAAGCAAGCATCCAAACCAATCATGCACTTCCCCAGATGGTTTTTCCTTCAGCTCTTACAAGCTGGGTATGTAATCTCCCTTACCCTGGGTTTGTACAAGATACTATCTGTCGAAAGTGCTGGGGCTGATGATCTCTGCTGGGAGTGTGAGCGATGTCCACCACTCGTCCTCTTATGGGAGAACTCTGAATCTCCTGTTCTAGCCCTCTTGGTCTCCCTCTCATTTTCTTTCACCTGCTCCACCTCTATTTGTTGGGCATATATCACCAAATGTGAAAATTCTATGTCCTTGTGCAACTTGGCGGTCCTGCACTCTTTGACCAAGGAGTCTTCCACTCTATTCATGAACCTGCTCACACGAGCCCTCTGGTCGGCTACCATCTCTGGTGCATACTTGGACAACCGGGCAAACTCCAACGCTTACTCCTGGACAGCCATGTTGTTTTGCCTCTAGTTGACTAACTCTGCCGCCTTTGCCTCCCTCAACTCTCTAGGGAAAAACCTATCCAAGAAGGCAGTCATAAACTCATCCTAACTTACGGGGACTGCTCCAACTCCCTGACTATCTTTTCACTGATGGAACCATAAATGAGAGACCCCCTTCAGCAGGTAGGAGACTAAGTTTGTGATCTCCGTTCTCGTGGGCCCCATAATTTTAGTGATATTATGAATCTCCTCTAAGAACTCATATGGTTCATCATCCACCTTTGACCCCAAGAACTCAGGTGGGTTCATCCTGAGGAAGTATCTTACTGTAGCCGCCGCTACATTCCAATTCTGGAAACATGAGCCACCGCCTGCTGATTAATCTGAGAGGTCATGGCCTACGCCAGCATGTGAAAGGTTGTCCTGAACTCGACATGATTAATATTCTCATATCATTGGGTTCGCTGGGGCTGGTGGGGCTTGCTGGTGCCCATTACCATTTTTCCTTCCGTTTGCTCGTCTGGTGAGGCATTATATGTGAGCGCGTAAAGCATGTGTTAGGAGAGGAACTATTAGAGTTTCATACTCTACACATGATAAGAACCATGAAGAAACGGGAACTTTCCTAAAAACGTCTCATAGCCTCTTCGTCATAAGTGTGGCAACTTCTAAAGTATGAAACAAAAATAAAACTAAAAAAGAAAAATCATAAACTTGTCCTCAGTAGATGAGAACTCACCACTGACAGCTGAGGTGGGAATAGAGCGTGTTTAACCGTGAGGTTGAGTCTGGAAACCTAGATCTATATCATAAAATAATATAGCACATAAAGTATGTGGTCAGTACTTAAAATGTAGTGAGTATATGGGAAATTTAAAGGAACTAAAACATGCAAAACACTGAGAAGAAGTAAACTAAATACATAACTGAACTAAAGTATAATGATCCTGACTGAAAAGTATAGATACTGATGAGATATACTTATTTGAAAACGTTTAAATAAAATACAGGTAAAGCTTATGCATAAGGGTCATGTGCATGCACTGAGTACTGATATTATCACTGATATCATACATCATACTAACTAACTACTGACAACCGAGGCTGAACTTCACAGTGACTGAGCTGAACTGATGTGTGAGGTTATACCGAGATGAACTGGAACTTAAATCGTACACTAAGGAAACCCTTCTCTACTATTGAGAATCCCTAAGTGAGCTGAGGGGAAACACTCTCTATTGTTGAGGATCCCTGACTGGACTGAGGGAATACTCTCTACTATGGAGGATCCCCGACTGAGCTGAGGGAACACTCTCTACTATCTAGGATTCCTGAATGAGTTAAGGGAACACTCTCTACCCATATACCTAGTTAGAAAACTCCCTTAATGATCTTGGAACTTGCAGCACCTTGGAGAGAAACCCTAGGTGTTCTTAAGCTTTGAGAGAAAAAAAGGAAGAAGAACTTTACGAATGATTTTGGAGAATGAGGGTCTTGGGCTAGGGAAAACCCTTTAATTCGACCCTTACAATACCCAAAATGACATCATTTAGAAACTAGAAGAATAGGATATTACTAAAATACCCCTAGAATTTTGATCCAAAAATTGCCCGTCCAGTGACCACAACCCACACCACGAGTCATTAGTTCTTACCACGACTTTTGGTGATCACTCGTTACTTATGGGGAAAACTTACAGCTTCTTATTCTTTGACCAACGATTGGGCAGGACGAGTTGTTACTAGCTAGGATGACTCACTACTTCAGTCGTTGTCATCACTGCTTCACCTAAACAATGTCTATAATGTTAGTGATCAGAACAGGTCGTTACATCCTTCTGTTGGTACTGACCCATAATTTGAACCTTACTGAACTCCACTTAACGACTTATCAGGATGATTCGTTACTTGATGTAATGAGTCGTTACTTGACTCGTTGATTTTGGAAAGTCTGGACTACAGACTTACAATGGCTGAATCTAACGGGTCCGTTGTTCATCACAATGACTCATTGTTTCCTCTCATGGTTATCGAAGTCCTATTGCATCCTTTTTTAAACCCTTCCAATGTCTCAACCTAACGAATTGTTAGAGAAACCAATGGCCTGTCACACGAGTTGTTCTAAGGCATTGTTCTGAGGCATTTTTGCTGGTTTTCCTACTAAACTTCATCTAACTCTGGGGTATAATCTAGGAACCTCTTTGTGTATTACAACAACTAAAACTAAAACATGTTATTAATCTGAGAAGAGACTGTATTGTATACATAACTAGATACATGAACTGAGCTGAAGTAAAATGACCCTATCTGAGATGAATAAATACTAACATGATATGCTAGTTTGAAAAAAAACTAATAAAAATGCAAGTAAACTTGATTTAAGGATCTTGTACATGTACTGAAATTAAAGCTATAACTGTAACTGAAAACTGTACTCAATTGAATTTGAAATTGTATTGTAGGAGAGCCTATTAATCGACATATAACCACGTGAGCTAGATATGGAGTTCGATGTATACACCCCATCGAATAAATCCCATTGCATCTTGCCAGCGTGTAGTGGCTGATTTGTGTGATCACTAACTAAGAAACCCATTCGGTTTATATCCTACGACGGCACGTAGTTCTGGAAACCTAGGTGCGCTAAACCCTAGCCCACTCGGTGCTTAAGTGCTACTCCCAAATCGAAACCTAGTTATATCTAAATGTACTGTAGCTTGAAACTGATGTCCTAAGACTAAGTCATAACTACTTATCTTGAAGTGTCCTAAGAGTCTAAAGGATTAGAAAGAAACTGGTGTTCTATGACTTGTCAGAGTTGCTTTATCTGAAAGTGTTATGACAGTCTAAAGAACTATGTAGGAAACTGATATCCTAAGACTTGTCTAAGCTGCTTTATCTAAAAGTGTCATGATAGTCTAAAGAACACTTGACATGCAGATTATACTAAAATCATGAGTAAAATCTTAGGATTTATTCATATTGAAAACTATGCATACTGAGATCATGGTAGAATAATATATTCAAAACAAACTATATTTTCGATAACAACGCTGAATTATGGAGGCTAAACCTTTAAAATAATTCTAGTATGAAATTATGGAAATACATTATGAAATTGAGAATAATTCATGACCATCATATACATTTTGGCAATCATGCGATATTAAGGTAAAACTAGTTTATGAGCAACTTCTCTAAAATATCAGTTTAAAATGGAAGTCATGGTCAATGTACTGCAAAGACTAAAATAATAACATGGATATATCTATATATCATAGTTCTAGTCATGAAACTTGAAAAAACATAGAAG
>JACEIK010006813.1:56718-84458 GCA_018107945.1 Datura stramonium | reverse complement strand
TGGAATGGAATGAAGAATGACATAGCAGAATTTGTAGCTAAATATCCAAATTGTCAACATGTGAAGGTTGAGCATTAAACACCTGGATGTATGCTTAAATATATAGGTATCCCTACTTGGAAGTGGGAGAAGTTCAATATGGACTTCATCACAATGTTGCCTCGTTCTCGTCGATAGTATGACTCTATTTGGGTGGTTGTGGATGGTTGAATAAGGGAGATCATTTCTTATCAATCAAAACTACCGATTCAGCGGAGGATTATGCTAAGTTTTACATTTGGTGGTTAGTTCAGTTGCATGGAGTTCCCTTGTCCATCATATAAAATATAGGTACTCACTTTACGTCCCAGTTTTGGAGATCATTTCAGAAGGGACTTGGTACTCAAGTCAAGCTTAGCACAGCATTTCACCAGCAGACATATGGTCAAGTCGGGAAGACCATTCAAACCCTTGAGGATATGTTGAGAGCGTGTGTGATTGATTTCAAGGGTAGTTGGGATGACGATTTGTCTCTCATTGAGTTTTCATATGACAACAACTACCATTCCGGCATTTAGATGTCTCCGTTTGAGGCTCTCTATGGGCGGAGATGTAGATCGCCTATTGGTTGGTTTGAAGTAGGTGAAGCTACGGTGATAGATCTAGATTCAATCCATGAGGCTATGTAAAAAGTTCAGCTTATAAGGGATAGGTTTAAAATAGCTTAGAGTCGCTAAAAGTCCTATGCGGATGTGAGGAGGAGGGATCTTGAATTTGATGTTGATGATTGGGTGTTTTTGAAGGTATCCCCCATGAAAGGAGTGATGAGATTCGGGAAGAAAGGGAAACTCAGTCCTTGTTATGTTGGCCCATACTGGATTATGAAATGGGTTGGCAAGGTAACATATGAGTTGGAGTTTCCCTCAGAATTAGCTTCAATCCATCAAGTTTTTTATGTATCACTCTTAAAGAAGTGCTTTGGTGACCCAACTCTAGTTGTTTCGATGGAGAGTGCCGGTGTGAAGGACAACCTTAGTTATGAGGAGGTTCCGATGGAAATACTGTATCGTCAGATTCGAAAGCTAAGAAACAAAGAAGTAGCTTTAGTCAAGGTTTTATAGAGGAATCAGCATGTTGAGGGAGCTACGTGGGAAGCGGAAGCAGATATAATGGCTAAATACCCGCATTTGTTCCCTTCCGACTCAATTTAAGCTTGAGGTATTAGTTTCCTCCTTAGTACTCTATTCAGTTTCATGTTTATCTCATGTTCCCCAGTTTCTTTCATGTTAATAAATGTGTTTGTGATTGAAGAATTCAGTTCAGTCAATAGTTCAAATCGGAGTTAGTCACTCCATCAGTTTTCAACATGTATGTTCAATATTTGAGTATGATTATTGCATTTCTCTTCTTTTTAGTATGTTTTTCCACATTCGAGGAAGAATATTCCCAAGGGGGAGATATTGTAATTCCCTGAAAACCCTAAGATCAGATCTAGGAGTTGAAACATAGAAAATAGAATTTTCTGCACCAGGTCATAAAACGAGTCATCCAGTGACCCGTTGGGTGTGCAATGAGTCATTAAGTGACTCGAGGTGTGGATGAGAAATTTGGTTACAGATGATGGTCTGGGGGTTGACCATGGTTTCATGGATATGACCACGAGTCGTTGGGTCGGTCGTGGCCAAAAGATTGACTTTAGAGTTGATGACTAGGCAGTATGGCTAACGACTAGGTCACCACGAGTCATTGGGTACACAATGAGTCGTGGTGTCCCCCGTGGTGACCAGTGCTGAGTTTTCTCCAGTGAAGGTGGCGGGAGATGACAACGAGTCGTGGTCACTGACAACGATCCATTCAGTCCCTCGTTGGGACTGGCAGTATATTTTTCCCTGCGAATTTATTAAGGGCTTTTTCGTAATTCCTAAGTTCCTAAGGCCTAAACTACGTCGTTTTAAGCTCAGAATAGTGGGTTTTAAGAAGAGTTAATACTTTCTAAGCCTATCCTAATTCATGCATGCAAGCTTAGAGGTTTGAGAGGTGATCAAGTCTAGTTTCTTCAAAGTTCTTCCTTAATTCTATTTGGGCAATCAAGGAAGTTGTGAAATCAGATCCTTCAAGGTATGTAAGGCTATGAATAGGTGCAATAGTCCATACCCATGCCCAATCTTCTCTCAGTTCATGAAAATTCTAATTGATGAGTCTATAGGGTTTTTACCCAACGTTGTGAATTCTCTAAGTTTCAATCATGGGTATGATCTAAGCATGTTTTGAATGTTGAATTATGACTAAGGGGAAGATTTTACAATGTTTTCAATTACAAATTATGTTTCCAAGTTTTCTAAATTATGATGCCCATCCATGAAAGTTCATAAAAGTTGAGATCTATGAGATATGCATTCAAGTATGAGAGATGTTTATGAAGAAAGTATGATTTCAAAATACCCATTTGTATGTTCACGTTTTCAAAGTGAATCAACTTGATTTCAGGCATGTTTAAGTATTGGGCAATCCCATATGATCAAGTATGTTTACGATTTCATATTAATTAGCTTACCACATGGTTTTGGAGTCTAGATTCCCAATTATGTTCATCTTGTAGTATGGTTTGAGTCAAGGATCCTCATGTTACCATTTCAGATAATGTGTGTATGTTATTATTCAGCTTCATCACTAGATGATGGTCAGCATCATTGAAAATGATGGAGAGCATATGCATATTTTTGAGAGTAGTGTCTAGCACCGAGTAGGCTAAGGGTCAGTCAACCCTATGCCTGAGAACTATGCGCCAACGCAGGTTTGTTTAGATTATTTAGGACCTCCCTTGTGAGCTTCCCCTATCCCAATGGGCCTTAAGCTTGATATTGATATCATGGTAGTATCTTTAGCCTCGACAAAGATTTAGATGGTTATTCCCACGTGAGTGTGGTAGTCGGGACCACGTAAGCTCTATCGTGGTAATGTCGGTTATATGAAGAGTCTCCCGTTTTTCGTCGTGATTTTAATTATGCATATTCATCAGTCATGGTATTATGTTTTCAGCAGGTTTGACCCAATTTTCGATTTTACTTAAGATTATCAGACATCTGCTTTGGGTGATTTGATTCAGTTATGATGTTTAGTTATGTTCAGATCATGATTTTAGAAAAAAGCATGCAAGTCCAACTCTCAAAATCTTTGCTTGACTATGTTTTATTATACGCATGATTTATGATTTTACTTACTTAGCAGTTTTACTTACCTTGCATACTCGGTACATTCCACGTACTTACTGCATATTATATGTTGTACAGTTTTATGATACAGGCTCCGATATCCAGACTCAGTCCCGCCGCTAGCCAGATTTCCAACATTAGTACTTCCCAATCAGAGTTGGTGAATCCTCATATTTCAAGGGACTCTTTATTCAGAGATGTTCCGTATTTTCACTTTTCAGACTCTAGTGAGTTAGTTGGGGTCTTGTCCCATCAACTCGTTAGTATTAGAGGCTCTTTGGACATATTTTGTATTTAGCTCTAGACTTATGTACGTATTCCAATGTTATGTTATGTTCAGAGTTCCGCTATGTTATTTATGTTGATCTTCCGCTTATCTATGTTTGAGTTAGATGTTATGTTCATTCCATAGGTCGACTTGGAGCCTCTCGAGGTTCTTTGTCCAGTGTCTTTGTCACGCCCCGCCTTGGGGGGTATGATTGGCACCTGGTGCCCTAGTAGGACCTGGACTGCTAACTGGTGAGCCTAAGCACGTCTGGTTCCTGGCTAGCTCTATCTCAGATTTCTGGAAACAATGGGCTATATAACGGCTGTAAATTCAGCCTCCGGCCGACTGGGCCTATAGCCACCTGGTTTATGATGTTCCGCTTTCACCTGTTGGCAGTTAGGATACTAGGCTACAAATTCGGCAATTTCTCTTTTCATACCTGGCCACCAGTAGTTCTCTTTGATATCATGGTACATTTTCATCGCGCCGGGGTGAAGAGTATAGTGGGCGTAATGTACGTCGTTCATAATCTGCTGGCGGAGCCCTGAAATGTCTGGAACACAGAGGAGGCCTTTACATCGCAGCACTTCATCCTCAGTTATCTGAAAATCTGGCGCTTCCCCTGCTGAATTCTTTCCTTAAGTTGTACTAGGTCAGGATCCTCATATTGCCGTTCCTTTACTTCCACAACTAATGATGACACGGCGGTGTTCTGAATTACTGCTCTGTTGTCCTCTATTTCTGCTACACGAACGGCTAGGCTGGCTAATTGATGTATCTCTCTGACCAACTCTCATAGCTCGGGCTGCAAATACGCCAAACTTCCCATGGATTTACGGCTAAGATCATCTGCTACTACGTTGGCTTTTCCCGGATGGTACAGAATATCCACGTCATAATCTTTTAGTAACTCCAACCAGCGATGCTGTCGCAGATTCAACTCCCTCTGGGTGAAGATATACTGTAGGCTCTTATGATCGGGTGAAGATATACTGTAGGCTCTTATGATCTGTGAAAATATCCAAATGAACACCATGGGTACAAGTAATGTTCCCGCATCTTTAAGGCGTGATCACTGCGGCTAACTCCAGGTCGTGGGTAGGGTAATTCTTTTCGTGTTTCCTCAGCTGCCTGGAAGCATATGCAATCACCTTACCATGCTGCATCAACACACAACCCAACCTAATACCTGATGCGTCATAGTACACTGAATAACCCTTCTCGTACCTTCCGTACGCACACCGGGGCGGAGGTTAATCTATCTTTTTACCTCGGAAGCTCGCTCACATGCCTTCGCCCACCGGAACTTTGACGCTTTCTGCGTCAGCTTAGTCAGAGGTGCTGCTATAGTGAGAAACCCTTCAAAAATTCCTATAATATCCTGCCAACCCTTAAACCGCGGACTTCGGTCGGAGTGGTAGGGCTAGGCCATATTTTGACTCGTTTCTATTTTCCTTTCGTGTCAACCTCGTATACCAAATATCCGATACAATATGCCCCCAAGAAGGTTACTGAGTTAATCCAGAATTAAGCATTTCGAAATACTTAGCATATAACTGGCGGTCCTCAGAATCTCGGAGCATTGTCCGTGGCATGAAGCTCGGTGATTCGCTTCGAGAGAGAATACACCAGAATATCATCAATAAACACTATCACGAACAGGTCCGTGGTATGGTCTCAATAAAGTGCTATTCATCAGGTCCATGAATATTGCTGGGGCATTCGTCAATCCAAAGGACATGTACCAGGGAATTCATAATGTCCATATCGGGTTTTGAAAGCTGTTTTGGGAATGTCTCTTTCACGTACCCAAACCGGATGATATCTGGACCCGCAAGTCAATCTTGAGAAGTATCTCGGCCCTCGTAACTGATCAAACAAATCATCTATTCTGGGAAGTGGATACTTATTCTTTAGTCAGAATCTTTATTCGGGCCAAGCCGGTAAACTATACACATACGGAGCGAGCCATATTTCTTCCTCACAAATAGGAATCAAGCACTTACGAAGTACTTTACTCGACAAAACCTTTATCTAGCAAATTCAACTCGCTTCCTTTAACTCTTGAGCTCTGCAGGAGCCATACGATATGGGAGGAATTGATATGGGCCAAGTGCCCGGTAGTAAGTCAATTGCAAAATTGATTTCCTTCGGGGAATACCAAAATCCTGCTCGAAATATATCAGTGGAATTCGTTCACCACTAACAAACCGGAGTGCTTCGGAGACTATGCCCGAACATCCTGAACCCCGACTAGTGGTAAATACATCCCTTAGCTATCAATTTCCTGCCCGAAGGTAGGAAATAAACATACCTTTTGGCGAGCCGTGCTGCCTTCCACTCTCGCACCGCTCCCCCGAGTGAGCTCTGACCGCCTTGGTCCAACATTCTACGTTGGCATAGCATGACACTAACCAATCCATACCCATTATGGCATCGAAGTCAATCATTTTCTAGCTCTTACCAAATCTATTGTAGTCTCAAGTGATCAACAAACTCTACTGTACACCCTCGATAAATTCTGCTAGCTATAATAGAGTCACCGACGGGTGTGGATACCGAAAAGGGTTGTTGTAATAACTCGTGCGACATCAAACTTTCGTGCTGGGCCAAATGGGGTAATATAGACAGAGTGGACTCCTAGATCAACTACATATAAGCAGTGGCATGAGCAGATAGTCATCATACCAGCACACATCCGGAGACGCCTGAGTCCCGTCTCCTTGGTAATGTATAAGTACGGCTTGAGCCCGTACCTCCGAACTCGGAGGCTCCCGATCTACCTCCGCCCTGCCTCGCCGAGCCCGAGGGCCTTCTCCCTACCGAGCCGCCGGAGCTTGTGGCCCCGTTGCATCCCCTGCCCCGACTATCTTCGCTCCCGTCCTCCGCCGACAATCCATCACTGCGCCCCTCCCGCCCACATATATAATATCCTCGGGAGGAGCCATATCTACAAGCTCCGGTGTGGGGTCGGTTGTAAATAGGGCAGGGTGGGGAGGTGTGAATCTGCTGCTCTCCCCTTCTCTACCGTTGACTCTACCGTTCGAGAACCTGCCACTAGACATTGACTGCTGACGAACAAATCTACCTCGCTGCTACTGCTGTGGGTGGGGAGGTGGGGGTCTGGGGGTTCGTTTGACAACCGGGGCCTGGGTCCTCTCTAAACCTCCTCTGCATATCGCCTGATCTGTCTCTATGGCACTGCTCCTGATTTGTCTCGTCTACCGCCCCGTTGCCGCTGCCTAAGGCCCTCAATGGTCTCGAGTAAAGGCCTGTACTCGGGCAATAACCATATTTCTCGTAACGTAGCCGTCATGCATGCCTCAATATATTCTTGGGTTCAGCCCCCATAATAAAACCTGTGAACTCTGGACGGCATAGTATCGACAAAAGCTGGAGCATAGCGGGCTAAGGAGTCAAACCGTAAAGCATATTCTCGTACGCTCCTCGCCCCTTGCTCCAAATGCAAAAATTGATCCATCCGGGCCTGCCGGATCTCTCATGACAAGTAATGGTCCAGAAGGCTCTGAGAAGCTGGTCTAGGTCGTAGGGGCAACATCTCTCCTCGAGACCTTCCCCAACTCTCTACTCATAATACAGCTATGTCCTGCAACCGAAACACCGCTGTGCCTCAATCGATTCTGTAGGGGCTACATGCATAACCCAAAAATTCTCTGCATCTGATCTAGGAAACTTGGGGATCTCTACTGGATTCTGACTCGTGAACTGTGGGCGACCTGAAGCAAGCAAACTCCCTGACCTCGAACGCTGCATCTACCTAATGGCTCTGCTGCTACAGGTGTCACTGGATCGGCGTTGTGTGACTATCATTTGTGCCAACATAACCAATGCTACAAACTTCCTGGTCTGGTGGCGAAGGTATTGGTGGAGCTATCGGAGGCGGTGCCATCCCAAACGGCTCCCGATGAGGGGGACCGGGCTGAGAGGGCCGTGAGAACTCTATATCGCCCTCAGATTGGGCCGATCAATGAAGCCGAGGCATCCCGCTGGTGCCTTCTCCCGCCGTCGTATCTAATCTTCTAACGTTGGCAGGGTGTCGCTGATTTGCCATTCTTATCTGTAGACAAAGAATATGATAAGTTTTTAGGAACTCAACCCTATACTGTAACGCTATATATCACGACTGAATGAGAAAGAAGAGTAACCATCCTATCATGCTCGTAGCCTCCTGCCTATAGTATGTGGTACAACACATCCATAGACAAGACTCTACTTAGCAATGACTTGCACTTTCGGGCACGACTGGCTTCTAATACCAAGTTTGTCACGGCCCTCCTTGGGGGTATGGACTGCCCCGGTGCCCTAGTAGGACCTGGACTGCTAACTGCGGTTTCAAGCACGTCTGGTACCTGGCTAGCTCTATCTCAGAATTCTGAAACAATGGGCTATATAACGGTTGCAAATTCAAATTTCTCCTACTGATCAAGCCTATAGCCACCCGTATAAAGCCTCAGCCTAACCGTAAACATACTTATAAAGGGGAACCTATACGGGCCGACAAGGCTACTCATGTTGTCTAGTTATCTGTAAATCAACATAAAATACTGATAACTATGTGACCGACAAGGTCACCACTACTATCAGACTATGGCCCCACACGACCAACATAAACAGAAATGCTAAACAATTATAACAAATGCACGGCCTCACCACCGGCTCAACTGACCACATGGAGATATATATATACACACACCGCAGTTTCCTCTATGAGTACGGATAAATGGTCGGGATGGTCCCGACTCTATCCATACCGCACAAAGAAAAGAAAATGAACTAAGTACCTTTAATATCAAGCTCCGGATGACAGGATTTGATGACTCATAGCTGGATGGAAACACGAGGGATCGCCTCCTATCTAGAGTACCGTAGTAAGTAATGCAAAGACTCCCCAATGGGGGCCGGCATCACTGGTACCGAGTATGCAAAGCAACTCAATACAAATCAATACAAATAACATAACTAGCAAATTTGAATAGCAGGAGATAACTGAATCGTAAGAACTGGATATGAACTGAATCAGGCTTTTTCTGTACTGTGATAGGGTAGGAGCTTACCTGTCGTCATGGCAATCTGCTGTCTATTAACTAATATATAAATATGTAAAATACATATATATAGCAAGCAAGAACCAATACCAACCCATAAGCCGGATGGTGCCAAGCAAGCAAACAATCTAATACCCTACCCGTCAAAACCACCAAAAATAAGTCACTCCACCGATCTGCTAACTACGAGCAACTCTACTGGCGGCCCCCGTCTCGGGCTCGGGCCATAGCCTTCGATATAAATAATGTGTCTGAGTCCGGGAGGACTCCTATACCGTATCTGTAACCAGAATCGAATCTCTAATCGCCCCCGAGGTGCATGCGCACAACAGGCAATCCGCATCAGAATACCGATCAGCCTGATATGGGGAAAGCTTCATCCCATCTTCGTCCAAACTGGGGACGACATGCCACTCCTTGAGTGACGTAAAACCCACCCGCTCAGTGGGCGACATAGTTACCAACCTGTAAGGCGGCGAGGACGCCTCAAAAGGGTTCCCCTCACGACACAATCTAGTGTCAACAAATAATAAGCACATATATAGCAAGTATGTTTAAACTGAAAGTACTATCTGAATTTCTGATTTCTTATTCTGATCTCTTTCTATGTTAAACTTGATTCTCATACAGCTTTTACTGAATCTGAAATCTTTATCTCGACCGCATGGCTAAATCCGTAGCCAAGATACTATCTCGACTATATGGCTAATCTCGTAGCCAAGATATCATCTCGACTATATGGCTATTCTCAGCTGCTACTATTTGCATATCTTTGATTTTACTTTACTGACTTTTTTTCTGAATATGTTTACATATTATTCCTAAAAACATGCTTATAATCACATGTCGGGCTATACCGGAACCGGAATGCTAACTCGCCATTTGGCGTTGCTTTACTAACTTTCGACCGAAAGTGCGATAACGACACAAACCAGATTTACCGAACTTGTACAATACTTCAATAATCAACTCCGGGCAATTCTATTACGGAGTTTACTGTGCT
The DNA here is from genome assembly GCA_018107945.1 of Datura stramonium. Lineage (NCBI taxonomy): Eukaryota > Viridiplantae > Streptophyta > Magnoliopsida > Solanales > Solanaceae > Datura > Datura stramonium. The sequence goes on along the minus strand of JACEIK010006813.1, from coordinate 74,930 downwards.
ATACTAGAGCTATAACTACTAACTTGCCGAAGAACTGCTTTACATACCTTAACCTCGAGTTATCCGACTTTCGGACAAAGCTCGGTCAGTACTCCAGCTATTTCTCCTCACCGTATCTACATATATGTCAATTAGTACTAAATACATCAATATTCTGAAAGAAAACGTCACTTTTGATATATTTATAGCCCAACATTGGCTTATCGAAAGACGGTTAAACTTGCCATTTCTCTAAAGTCCGTAAGGGAGAAATATTCACTTTAAGGTTAGGAGAACATTGATACTAATTCTGGAGAAATTCCAGTTACCTTAGCCTGGTAGCACGACGATTTGTCGGCCAGGAATTTCAGTAACTAAATCTGTAAGAATGCTCCCTCGCCGCTAAATACCTGGTACCTGAGGTTAATTGGAATTTGGATTATCTCATTAATACATATAATATAAGGCACTTAATAAAATAACAATACTAACATACCCATGCCTGGCTAGGCTTGGAACAAGTGAGGGTATCTGGTTTTCATATCTTCCTCTTACCTCCCAAGTCATCTCTTCTGGTTCCCTGTTACGCCATAGGACTTTGACAAACGCAATATCTTTAGTTCTCAATCTTACGAACCTCGCTCGGTCTAAGATAGCTACCGGAACTCTTCATAGGCCAGCCTTCTGTAACCTTGATATCCTCGGATCGGGATCGCCTGATGGGTCTCCTATGCATTTCCTCAGCATATACATGAAAAGACTCGGATGAACGGATTCTAATTCTAGAGGCAAGCTCAACTCTCATATGCCACTTGGCCTATCTTTCGACGAATCTGATAAGGTGCAACAAATCTCGGACTAAGCTTACCTTTCTTGCCGAATCTCATCACCCCTTTCATTGGTCATACTTTCAAAATACCCAGTCGTTCACATCAACTTCCAGGTTTCTACGCTGTACATCAAATACGATTTCTGGCGGCTCAAGTGCGCCGTAGGCGTTCCGATGTTTACCTTCTCCTCCACCGTTGAATAATGTCTAGCCTAATTCACGCCGATTCTACTTCAAACCAGCCAAGCCGGCGATCTGCATTTTCGCCTATAATGCCTCAAAGGGAGACATCTGATAACTGAGGATAGCTATTATTATAAGCAACCCGATTAATGGCAAATGCTCGTCCTAGCTACAACAAAATCTAGCACACACCCGTAGCATGTGAGCGTCTGAATAGTGTGCTCAGCCTGTCCATCTGTCTGAGGGTGGAATGCTGTGCTCAAATTACTCTGTGTACCCAGACCTCTCTGAAACGACTGCCAAAATCTACCAGAACCAGGCCTCGCCAGATAATTGATACCGGTACTCCTTGTAATCGACTATTTCTCTCGATATACACTGGCGTAGTCTTCTGCCGAGAAAGTAGCTTTCTACTGGCAGAAACTGAGCTAATTTTGTCAACCTCGTCAACTATCACCTATAGAGAGTCGGCTCATGTCTGCCCGGTACGGGGTAATCTCTTCCACAAAATCCATACTAATCACTTCCTATTTCCATAGAGGAACAGCTATGTCCATAGAGAATGTTACACTCGTAAAATTCCCGGACACATAGATGGCCTATTCGTGTGTTGGTTAAGAGTATTTGAAATCCATACATGCTAGAAAAAGGCCTAGAAAAGATCGAACGAGAAACCCGTCAAACCATCATGGAAGGAGCTGACAGAGCCTTCCGCTATAGGTAACGGTAATACGAGGTGGAGCCCTCCGCGTTGGCTCCGTGACACGTTGGTCTTGACCAGGCCCAAGTATATAAAGCCTCCAAATTCGTTTTATTCATTAAACATCGATAATTTTCCGTAAAGTCGCGAAACAGAGAGGGCAATGAATGTTCTTATAGATTATCGCTCGATTACGCCGATAGTCCAAATTCAAATTAACCTCAGATACTGGAGGTATGGTGGCCGCAGGGAGCATGCTTGTACGGATTTAGTTTCGCGAAATTCGGCCGACAAATCGTCAAGCTACGAAGAAGGTAACTGAATTGCTCCAAATTAGTATCAATGTGCTCCTAGCTTAAAGTGAATATTTCTCCTTCTGGACTTTCGAGAAATAGCAGATTTGACTGTCTTTCGATAAGACAAAATTTGGGCTAATAAATATATCGAAAGTGACATTTTTTTAGAATATTGATGTATTTAGTACTAATTGGATATATATGTGGAATGCAGCTAGGAGAAATAGCTGGAGTAATGACCGAGCCTTGTCCGAAAGTCGGATAACCCGAGGTTAAGGTATGCCGCGGAGTTAGCAGTTATAGCCTAGTATAGCACAAGAAACTCCGTAATAGAATTTCCTGAGTTGATTATTGAGTATTGTACAAGTTCAGTAAATCTGGTTTGCGTCGTTATATCGCACTCAGTCCGAACGTTAGTAATGCATCGCCAAATGGCAAGTTAGCATTCCAGACTCAGTATAGCTAAGATGTGATTAGCAAGCATGTTTTTAGAATAATATGTCGTATACTCAAAAAAAGTAGTGCAACGATGACAAATAGTAACTTTTGGCGCAGATTAGCCATAAAGTCAGATGATATCTTAGCTACAGATTAGCCATACAGTCAGATAGTATCTTGGCTACAGACATTATGCAGCCGATAAAGATTTCCTGTGATTCAAAAGAGTGCGTATGGAGAATCGCTTAATATAGAAAGAGATCAAAATAAGAAATCAGAATTCAGATAGTCCATTGTTTCCAAAATCTGCGATAGAGCTAGCTGCTAACCAGACGTTTAGGCTCATCAGTTAGCAGTCCAGGTCCTACTAGGGCACCAGGTGCCAGTTATACCCCCCAAGGCGGGGCGTTACAGTCTCGATGCGGGCCTATTTTCGGGTCATGGCAGAAAACTTCCTAGATTGCTTATAGGTTCCTGAAGTTTAGATGTGGACGTCTACACACCAATCTACAAGAGTCTACTAGACATTCCTCTTGTACTTGTGAGATCGATAATCTAGATGCTCTGATACCAACCTATCATGACCCCAGAAGGACAGGTCATGCGGACACCTACATCGTCTTTAACTCGATAGGAGAACCCTTATTGTAACAACATGCAAAGAAAAATAAATGCTCATTAACTCTCATATTACAAAATGTGTCTAATCATTAAAGGCAAACCCTTTTATTTCGAATCATGACTCCCGCAAGATCTAGACAAGTACAAGATCTCTATTACAATACTTGAAAAGATAAAATGACACAGCTTTGTCTGCAGAAAACAACACGAAAGCTCATGTTGAGTTCTCCACATAAATCATGAAACTTCAAACCGGCTACAACCTATACCTAAAAAGGTGTAACAAGGAAGTATTTGTACACCCCACATACTGGTAGGCATCATCAACTGACTGAAATTAGTTCACATAACAACATACAAATTAAAATACTATTAACTTTAATATATTATACAACTACTCCATTTATGCAATAATCCATTAAGTTTATTAGCTACCTTATTGTCTCATATAACTTGTCAATTTTTCGTACAAGCACCCTACCACTCTATCCTTCATCTAATTTCTTTGCCTGACTCCTTACCCTACTGCAGCGGGCAGCAACAACTGGCCACTGTAGTGCCACCCTTCTTAAGCATTTGCCTTGACTAGATGATTTAATTCTCTTTTATTCCTCCATATAAAATTATAGCACGTCTACCTCATTTACCATTTCACTATCATTAACCAAGTTTGTTTCTATCATTTATTGATCTATTTAATTACTTACAGGATTTCCCAATCCTCTTTAAATTAGTACATTATTAATAAAGTTAAACCTGCAGTCTCCCAGTAATTCTCTACCTTTTTTTAAACCCTTCATGCCACCTTCTATAAGCCACAAAATCCACTTTAATCAAACATTCAATAACAATTACAAATTAAATAGCTCAAGAACACACAGGGAAAGCATCAAACCATACAAATGGAGCCAATTCCTATATGATCAAATACATGTACAAACCTGTTTCTCCATATCATAATCATTTCATATAGTACCATACCTATACTGTATTGTCATGTATAGCATCCCAACCGTTTCTCTTATACCATGCCCGAATCATTTCGGTATATCTTGTATCCCACTTATACACCTATACCTCCTTGTCATTGTAGCAGTATGTATATCATACCAAACCCACACAATCTCTGTCTGACAATCATACCATCGGTGATATACCATGCATAGGACTCTGTTACATCTCTGTAAACACATGCGAAAAGGACTTAGGTTTGACCTTCCAGTCATGACCAGCAGGGGACTCTAGAAATTCATGTATTGTACACCCAGTCGTATGAGACCTTTATCATACCTGTATGTGGACTCGTGCCTATACACCCAGTGATGACGTTCAAATGCACTTCTCATAAGGAGAAAGTGTAAACAATCATCACAATAAAATTACCCCACTAAGAGTCGGGGTCAAATCCACAGGGAATAGCGATTGGATGACAAAAAAGTTGTCTATTGAATTGAACTAAATTGCATCATTTCTTTAAAAATGAAAAAATAATATTGGGGGAATGTGAGATAACAATTTGGATTAAAATCAACTACCATCTAAAATAAGGCAACCAATTTGACTGAAGAAATATGAGCAATGGCTAGGGGTGTGCTATTGATAGGGCATTAATTTGATTGGAACTAACTAGAAAATCAAATTATTACTCACAAGCATAAATAACTGTGGATAAAATGGCACTCGGTGTTTTTCAACCACTTAGGTGCCTTTTTCCTTGAATTTTCTCAAACCCAAGGTCTCAATTAATTCATCTACTATGTCTTGGGCAAGAATTAAACTATCTCTAGCCTCAACTCTATAATGGGTGTATGAGAATGGATTTTGCCTATCTCTAGCCCAACACCCACATAGTCAAAACCCAAATACCCACCATTATTTTCTCACCCATATTATATTTCCCCTTTTCAAGAAAAAATAGAATAAGTAAACATAACCCACATTTGCAACTATGTATAATTAAATTATAACTTGGAGAAAATAGTAGATTTATTCCAAGTGAGTAATTATAAGATCAATCTAGCAATACCCAATCCAATTTATCCCCTATCATGCACACACCCTTAGAAAAATATTTACCTACTCATAAATGAATAATATAAAAGCATATTGACAAATAAATTCATAAAATTTTTCATTAAGAGTAAATAGCAAGCTTAGATCTATCTTCAATGGATGTTTGTACCTTGAGGAGGAAGAAGAAGAAAGTGAAGATAAGTTAACTCTATTTTTTCTCTCTCTTGAAAAGTAAAAGCTATCAATACCATAAAATATTTTGATGTTTTTGGAATGGAATGTTCAGTACTTTTTAAAGAATGTACAATGTAGGTTAAAAAATGCTCCTCAAATCCCATGCTAGATGTCCTGCCCTTCTAACAACGGCCTCACTTGTGAGACACCAACGTTTCGTCGGTGCCCATCCGTGGGATGCCGCTCCAACGTAGCTAGGCGCCAGTGACTCATGCTATGGTTGAATGTTAGCACTGGTGGTTTGCAGGTGCTGATCCACATTCGACTGGTGCACCTTTCACTTCAACATAGTTTGCTTCTGCAGTTGGCCGACGTTTCACCAGTCCTATCCGGTGGAATGCCGGTCCCTTTCTTTAGTTCCATGATTTTCTCCAATTCCTTGCTTTCTCTCATTAAGTTTAATCCCTTCAAAAACTAAACAAGAAAGAGCATAAAATCCTCCTAAATGACTTGAAAATCAAACAAAAACTCATGTTTAAAAGCCTATTGAGTTGGTAAATTACAAACTCATTATTTACTAACTTATCAAACCCCCAAACTTGAACCATTTCTTTTCCTCAAGGAAGGAAATTCTTTATAGCTGAACCATTTGAGTAAGCATGTCATTCTATATGATATTTGTCACAACGGACTATAGGACTCAGACAACTCCAAAGTCGCTAACCAACTCAAAGAAAAAGAGGAGACTCGACACTATATGCAAGTGCTTCAAGAGATGACCAGAATCAATTGGCATGATTCACAGTTGATTCTTTCATTCAAAACAAGGGGCATGATTGATACAAGCAAGCTTATATAGCATCTTAAGTCATTAAAAATTTAAATTCAATGTTTGTCTCAAATCTCACTACATTCTTGTCTCAATCACCTCTTTTGGTACTTGCAAGCATGTTCTCCAAGGAAGTGATTCCCCTCACATCAAGAGAGAATCCCATTTAATTTCTACACAATTCACACTCTAAGGGATTATACAATGGAACAAATACGCTCACTCTCACAAAGAAATTTTCATGTACACAACTTGACCCATTGGCTTGCCCTTCATGTAACTCGCCACTAATGTAGAGTTGCTATACTTAAAATTAGTTAGGATTTGGAGGTCATGATGAAGGCTAGGGGTAAAGGTAGGATGACTTTTTAGTTCTAGTAACTAGAACCTCCTTAATGCCCTTTTTGTGAACCTTATTTCATACTCCATTTTCTCTTAAGATCAACCCCCACCTTATCTCTCCTTAAACAATATTTTCACTTTTGACACAGGAGCCATCCTTATCTCTCCTTTGTTACCACTTGTAATATCATTTAATCATGAGGCAGCACCATTCCACATTTTAGTTCTTTTCATCCAACCAATTCATTTATTTCTTCATAATGTGGTGCTACTTCACATTGAAGTTCACATCATTTTTCTCATTTTCCTTTTTGCAACCCCTAAACTTAGGTTTTTGCCTCATCTTTCCCTTTTCTATTCCCACACTTTTGGGATTCAAGCATCATTTTTGCATTTCTTCTCAGAACTAGCACTAGGGAGGATGGGTGCCAAAGAGGGATTACAAAAAGGGTAATAGGCTTATAACATAGTTCTCAAGGAAAAAGTTTAAAGGCTCGATATTGGATAGCAAGGATTCATTCTCAAGGAGGTCATATGGGTGAGGTAGCTATTGAAACAAAGTCTAAAATCATGTTCTAAGTACAACTATATCTAGGATTTTACATTCAGTCATACTTGCAGCAAGTTTTAGACAAGCATTTATGCATGAGAATTTAGCTAATACCTCTCCTCACAATGCATCACCCTCCAAGGAGCACACAATTTTTATAACCACAACAACAGTATGACTTATAACACAATAACATGTGAATCAAAAGCTAATACAAGAAATGTGCAACTTATGAAAAAAGAATACTCAGTTTACACTCAAATGCCCCTTTTCTGGAAAACTCATTTTTCTTTTCAATGCCATTTAAGATTTTTTTTGGTCGTACCTCTCAAAAGACATTGCAATAACCAACTCAAAAAGGACTATAAACTCAGCATTTTTCCTTAAGAAAGTCGCCTCTTTGTCCATCATTGGGAAATTCCACACGATTTAACAATAAAAGAAAAGAAAAGAAAAGCACTTCTTGGAAAAGAACCGTGGAATAAGAAAAACCTTTGGAGTTTATTCACTGACTATTATGAATGATGCAGATAATCAAATCATGGGTCGATAACATTTTGCAATTTAAACCAACCCATCATTACCACTAACACTACAACAAACAACAATTCTTTTGACAAAAAGCCCGACATGGGCATTCAATCCCAATTAAGAACTAATGATCAACCAAAGCATAAGAAGTTTATCCCGCCAAGGGCAACACAAAGACCAACAAAAGACCAATAAAAGGGATACACACCCCACCCCCGACCATGATTGTAGATTATCCCCAATATAAACATGAAGAACACAAAGAGTGGTGGGAACTCCCTGAAGCAACTACTCATCCTCCTCATGATTGGCCTCTTCATCTTCATCAATGCCTCCCAAGTGTGGTTTATCCTCCCCACCTATACCATCAAACAGATCATTAATAGGGCCTCAGGTTGTGGAAGGGGTAGCCATGCCTACATCAAAAGCATTCAAGTCCAGGTCATCCATTGGTGCCCGGTCCCTCAACTCTCGCACCTCTGCACAAAGAGAAGAGACACTCCTTCAACCACATCTGCTCGGGAGAAAAGCTTGGTCAAGATTTCCAACACATTCTTCATCTCTATTTCCACTATCTTGGCGATAAGAGCTGGGAGATTTTGGGCCATCATTTGAAGTTGGCTCTCATGATATTGTGTCATCTCAGCCAGCTTTTGAATCCCGCTTGGGTGATAGGATGTGGAAAGATGTGAAGACCTTCTAAATTGTACTTCTCTAGATGCATGCTTCAATACCTCAGGGTATCGCATATTGAGGTCAGGAGAAATAGGGGTTTTCTCTCTATTTGGGGAGGCAGAGCCCTTGGGAGTCTTGAACACTTGAAATCGCTTGTTATTAACCTTAGGTGCCTCAAGATCCCTTTATCTTTCAACATTGGTTACACCCGTGGCTGAGCTAGGAGACTCATCGGGGAATAATGGCACCCTTGCACTGAGGCACGACTAAGAAATAAGCATAGCATAATGAATGGGCATTCCCTATTTCCTAGCCTTTTACTTCATTTAAGTGGCCACAATCTCCCCAAAGTTTATGGGCACCCATGTTATGATAAAGGGGATGAGTATTGTTGTCTCCAAGTTCACTCTTTTGCCATTCTTCAAAGGTGTGATTTGGTTGCACATAAACTCTAGCTAGAACTTATCCTCAAACTTGAGGTCATGCCTCAATATTTCGCCACCCATGGAGGCTGATAAAGGATGACCATTGGAGATGATAGGCGTTATTCAATCAAACTACTTTTCTTTGTTGGCCACCCTTGTTGCATACTCCGTTCCCGAATCTATTTCATCTACCTAGAATAGTGCATTGATGGCGGCTAGAGTAATATCAACCACCATTCCTCTAGCTCTGACAAAGCAAAGGCAAGGGAACTCATCAACCTTTCCCTTATGCTTCATTGGCTCCTGGCGTGCATAGTAAGAAGCATAAAATTTTGACACGAGGTTGGTGTAGTACCCCGAGAGAGGCTCAGCAAATATGTGCCCTTGGTGGTGGTTGAACTGAGTAATGATATTGGGTAAATCATTTCCCAGCCCTTCCAGCAGATGAGTTGGTAATTTACCAACATATTAAGCTCTTACACATGAGTTCATGTTTGGTTTTCAAGTCTTTAAGGTGGATTTTATGATCTTTATCCTTGATCTTTGTGGTATTTTACTTGAGATAGAAAGCATGAAATAGAGCAAAAAGCATAAAAATTAAGATGAGGATCGATGGTTGAGATGAGGACCGACGCTCCACCGGAGGACACCGACAAAACACCGGTCACTCGCAGATGCCTACTGGGCTGAAGAATAATGGATACCGGAAAACCACATGTCAACAAGTGTGAACTATCGGTGCCAACTCCAAATCAATTCAGAACCCACTGCACCGGAATGTGATAAACTGGTGGACCGCGGATCAGCACCGGCAAACCGCCGGTGACTCGCAAGTAAGGTCTGTCAGGAAAGGGCGAAAACATCCAGTTAAAAAAAGTGGAGCATTTCTTACCCTACTTTTATGTATTTTTAAAAGAGAACTGAACCTTCTATTTAAGATCATTGTTCCATTGTATTGAATATTGAATAGAAAGTAGAGAAATGTTGGAGAATTAAATTGTTGAGAGAGAAGGCTTAATCTTCTTCTTTGAAAAGGTAGAAAAAACTCCATTAGAGACCAAAACCTTGTGCTTGAATCTTCTTACTCATTTGGTTGAATGAATATTGAATTATTTGTTAATGCAATATCTTCTTTTACTTAAATGAGTAGTTAAATTCTTTACTAGGGCTGTGTGAATGATTGTGGTTGATTTGAATTGGGTATTATTTAATTAATAATAGATTTACTCAATTAGTATTATTCTAGCGTTTCATCTATGTTTTAATCTGAATACTCATAGTTGCAAATGTGGGTTGTATTTACTTACTCTAATTTTGCTTGAAAAAAGAATTTAGAGTATGGGTGATGAAATATTAGTGGGTAATTGGGTGTTGATCATGTGGGGTTGGGCTAGATATAGCCAAAACCCATTGTCACACACCCATTGAGAATCAACGCTAGAAATAGTTGATTCCTACCCATGTTGATGTGGTTGTTGTGAAAAGAACTTTGTGATTTGAGAAAACCTGAGGTATAAGGCACCTAATTGGTTGAAAAAGAAAGGTTCCACCTCGTCCAAACTAATTATACTATTTAGTAATGCTAGGAGCTGTTAGTAATCCCAATCCGATAATGCCCTGATAATATTACACCCCTAGTAGTCTCTCCTTTGGTATTTTCTACGTTTTGTCCCTATTTTCGTGAGCGAATTTTGTAGTTCAATTATCAAGTTGTGATTTTCCCAAAATTTTAGTTTATTGTTTTTGAGACATTGATGCAAGTTACTTCAATTTGATAGACAACTCTTACGTGATCAACAACTATTCCCTATGGAATTTGACCTCGACACTTGTCGGGTATATTTGTTTTGCCAATGACCGTTTACACTCTCTCGTCAAGAGGAGTGAATTTAGACGTTATCAAAAATGGTTCCGTTTCCAGGGAATATAGTTTGATAGACTTTAGTTGTTTGTTATATTGAATTGATTTGTTGCATCTTGGTTGGTTTTACTTTACTCTTATGATTGGTTCCATCTAGGTTGATCTTGATATGAGTCAACACTCACAAGAAGGAGAAGGTTCGGTGGATGGCCATATGGATCATGAGGATGATGATCCCATGATTCCCAATGTAGCAGGTGTTGCAATGCCCCAAAAACCCTAACATCAGACTCGGGAGTTGAAATGCAGAAACTAGGACTTTCTGCACCAGGTCACAGAATGAGTCATCCTGTGACCCATGGGGTAGACCACAAGTCGTGAAGTGACTCATGGGTAAGGGACCGGACTTGGTTGAAAATTTTGGAAATTGAGTGACCACAGGTCGTGGTCAATACCATGAGTCGTTATGAGAGTCGTGGTCAAGGGTTGGCTGAAGGTTTGAGAAATTCAGGTAGTGCACTTAACGGGTCGTCACACCAAGTCGTGGTGTTGCTCGTGGTGACCCTGAGGTGGTTTGTCGGTAGTGATGACTACAGGAGGTGAGCATGAGTCGTGGTCATCGGTAACGAGTCGTTAAGTAGCCCGGGTAACCCCTGAAGAGGAATTCTAGTTCAGCGGAAACGGGAGACTTCATGAGTCGTTATATCTCTAGATGACTCATGAAGTCCGTCATTGCCAATTTTGGGAATTCATAGAAATTTTCTAGTGCATATCATGACTGGTCATCACGAGTCGTCCCCGGCCTCACGACTCGTGGGGTTCCTCGTGGGGACTGTCAGGGTTTTCTTCCTGCAAATTTCCTACGGAGTTTTACGTAATTTCCTAACCTCGTAGACCTAAACTACATCATTTTAGGTTTTTGTCAGTGGTTTTAGAGGGGGTAACCGGCGGTTTATTTCATTTCATGCATCCCCTCAAAAAATTTAGAACGGAAAACATCTCTCAGAAAGACTCAGAGCAGAAGCTAGGGCAAAAGAATTCTCCTCAGATTTTCAAGAGATTCTATCAAGGATTTCCATCACTAGGTATGTGGGAATTCAACAAGGGAATAGTTCTTCCCTTGTGTCCTTAAAACCCTTGTCTAATTTCTTCTCTATCAGTTATAGCCCTGTAGTTTCGAAATGTGAAAAGTTTTCAAACAGTTTTCTTTGTGGATTCAAAGGGAATATTTCTCATAATTTTAGATTTCCTATTTATTCCTTATTTCTAGAAATTATGAAAGATTGCAGCTAGTAGTATAATTCATCCCTAGTCACAAGTCAGTAGAACTTAGAAACATACGGGTCGAACTAGTTTTCCCTATACCATGGATATATCAGTTTTAGGATGCACATGTATTTAATTTATGTTAAAAATCTTAGTCAAAATCATGTTAGTCTAGTTTTAATAAGATTTTTTAGCAACCTTAGTGTTGTCTAGAAAAAAATGTCAGCTAATCAGTTTGACTAAATTAAATCCTTGAGGTGTCCGTGATACCTCCTAGTTATCAGTATTAGACTCATTGTCAGATTTTAGTGGTTCTTTAGGCGGTCATGATACTTTTAGATAAGAAGCTCTAAACAGCCTTAGGACCCCAGCTTCAGATTACAGTTTGTTCTTTAGAAGGTTGCGACACTTCCCGATAAGCAGCTTTGACCAGTCTTAGAACCCAGTTATAGAATTTGGTCCGATAAGACTCTCAGGGTACTTCCAGATAGGTATTCCTGACTTAATCTTGGGCCCCAGTTTTGATCTATCAGCTAAGTAGTCAGTTTTAGACTATCCAATGGGAGTAGGACTTAGAACCGAGTGAACCGAGGTTCCAGCGCACCCAGGTTCCAGAACTACGCTGCCATTGTAGGATTTATTTTATTGGCCTCATGGCCCCAGACCTGTGATCACTTAGTTCAAGCCTTTATACCCTAGCAATGTATATTGGGTCCTACCGATGGAGTGTATGCATCGGACTACACGTCTAGCTCACGTGATTATATGTCAGTTATAGACTCTCCCACTAGTAAGCTCAGTTCAATCACAGATTAGTCAGCTTAGATCAATTCAGTACAGTATTTTAGATTAGTATCTCTTATTTAAGGCATGTCTTTGACCATCAGACAAGGTCATTTTGAGCATCTTAGTATTTAACAGTTATTCAGTTTCATTATTTTCAGTTGATCATTGCATGTCTTTCCAGTTAAGATAATTTATTCCTTCTGTATGGTTTCTCTCACTTACTCAATACATTCAAAGTACTGTGCATACCTTTTATGCTATATCGTTTTATGATAGAGATGCAGGATCCAATTTCAGCCCCGTTAACAGATCGCCTTCAGGGGTTCTCAGCTTCATCGTTGGTGAGTCCTCATTTTTTCGGGGATGAGGACTATTTTCTTTCAGTTAGAATTGGAGTTAGCTGGGCGCTTGTCCCAGCAACTCATCAGATAGATGGCTTTCAGACAAAGATAGAGTTATCATATTTTAAATTTTTCTTCCAGTTGTATAAAACTTATGATTTAGTTCTTTTTCATAAAATGTTTTATTTTATTATTTCAAAGCTTCTGCTAGGTATTTACTCAGGATGCTAGTTTCATGATAGACCATGGGTTGCCTTGGGGTTACTGAATCCAAGTACCATGTCTCGTCCAGGGTATAGACTCAGCACATAAAAAACTTGGTATCAGACACTAGGTTTAGAGTATCCTTGGATGTCTTAAAGCCGCGTCGAGTAGAGTCCTTTTCATGGGTGTGAAGCGCGCCAAACTTATGAAAGGGAGGCTATGAGATGTTATTAGGAAAACTCCCATTTTTTCGTACTCTTTATTGTGCGTTGAAATTCAATTCTAGAAAAGTTCTCCTAACTCGTGCTCTATTTCGTTTCAGTGAAATCATGCATCCATGATGTGGTAATGGAAGAAGGGATGGTAACTCTCACCGACCTACCCCACCAGCTCCAGCAACCCCTCAGGATGACTCAGTGTCCACTGCAGAGTTCAAGGTGGCTATCCAGCTACTCGCAAACACAGTTACTAATCAGGTGAACTAGCGGGTGGTTCCGATCAACAATAATGGGTCTGTACCAGCTTCCCGAGTTTGGGACTTCACTCGGATGAACCCTCCAGTTTTCCATAGATCTAAGGTGGGATAGGACCCGCAGGAGTTCGTGGATAAGATTAGAAAGATCACCCGGATTATGGGTGTCAGCTCCTCAGAGAGTGCCAACCTGGCTTACTACCAACTGAAAGGGGTAGCCCAAATCTGATATGAGCAGTGGAAGGATGGGAGATCAGCAGGAGCAGGATAGGTGGAACGGGAGGAGTTCACTGCATCCTTCCTAGATAAATTATTCCCTCGGGAGCTCCTAGAGGCAAAAGTGGTTGAATTCATGAATCTAAAACAAGGAAATCGGACGGTGGAAGACTATGCGCTGGAGTTCACCAGGTTGTCTAAATATGCTCCAGAGATGGTAGCCGAGCCAAGGGCTCGTATGCTTAAATTTGTTAATGGAGTGTTGAATTCGGTCCTCAAGGAGTACATGACTGCAATGCTTATTAAATACATCGATTTCTCTATCATCATAGTCCATGCTTAGCAAATTGAGGCAGAAAAATTAAAATACTTAGAGCGGGAAAACAAACGGGCAAGAACTAGCCAGTCAAATTATAGAAACCAAAGATCTGGCGATGGTAGCCACCCACAACAGCAGTAGTAGAGGGCCCTAGCACCCACATCAGCTAGTGCCCCTACTTTTCGATCCTGCAAGGATCAGAAAGGTGGAGCATCTGGCTCACAATCCCAGAGTCATAGCGCCAGCAACCGCTACAGCTACCCAACTTGCACTAGGTATGGCAAGAACCATCAAGTAGAATGTCTTCAGGGTTGATAGGGTGTTTTTGGTTGTGGACAGCTTGGTCATCGGCTCAAAGAATGCCCGTCAACAGGATAGGGGAGATCACAATCCACCGCTTCACCAGCTCCAGCAGGCCAACACTTCAGGTATGGATGGCGGCCAGAACCAATACCATTTTTATTCTTTGTCATCTCGTTAGGATTAGGAGAGCTCAGCTGACGTAGTCATGGGTATGTTATGCCTTTTTCATCTAGACGTGTATGCCCTACTAGATCCAGGACCTACCCTTTCTTTCGTGACTCCCTATGAAGCAATCCAGTTTTACATCAGTCTAGAGATCCTCTTAGAACCATTCTCAGTCTCCACCCTAGTAGGCAAGTCAGTTAGAGCTAGCCGAGTGTATAGAAACTAACCAGTCTCAATCTTGAATAAGGTCATTACAATTGACATAGTATAGTTAGACATGGTTGACTTTGACCTCATTCTTGGCATAGATTGGTTACACTCGAGTTATGCCTCAGTCGACTGCAGAACTAGGGTCATTAGGTTTCAGTTCCCTAATAAGCCAACTTTATAGTGGACGGGCAGTAGCTCAACGCCTAAGGGTCGGTTTATTTTCTAACTTAAGGCCAGAAATCTTATCTCCAACGGGTGTATTTATCATCTAGTTCAGGCCAAAGATTCCAGCTCTGATACCTCGACTATATAGTCAATCCTATTTGTCAGCGAGTTCCTTGATGTGTTTCTCGAAGATCTTCCTGGAGTCCCTCCTGAGAGGGAAATAGACATCGGTATAGAACTTCTCCTAGACACTCAGCCCATCTCCATCCCTCCTTATAGAATGGATCTAATTGAGCTTAAGGAGTTAAAGGAGTAGCTAAAAGACCTTCTTGATAAAGGTTTTATCAGACCCAGCATCTCTCCCTAGGGTTGTACTATTCATGCGAAAGAAAGATGGTACCCTTAGAATGTGTATCGATTACCGCTAGTTGAACAAGGTTACAGTTAAGAATAGGTATCCCCTACCCAGGATTGACGACTTGTTCGATCAGCTTCAGGGAGCCAGTTATTTCTCCAAGATAGATCTCAGGTCGGCGTATCCTCAGCTAAGAGTCAGAGAATGTGACATACCAAAAATAGATTTCAGAACTCGGTATGGTCTCTATGAATTTGTTGTTATCTCCTTCAGACTGACTAATGCCCCTACATCATTCATGGACCTGATGAACAGAGTCTTCAAGCAGTATCTAGATATGTTCATCATTATATTATCTATGACATTCTGGAATACTCTAAAAATGAGGAAGAACATGTTAATCACCTGAGGATAGTGCTTCAGACACTCAGAGACCGCCAGTTGTTCACCAAGTTCAACAAATGTGAATTCTAGTTGATGTCAATGACTTTCCTTCGTCGTGTTGTCTCGGGTGAGGGTATTCAGGTAGATCCTGAAAAAATAGCAGTGGTGAAAGACTGGCCCAGACCTACCTCCCTAACCGAAATAAGAAGTTTCTTGGTCTAGCCGGTTATTACCAACGTTTTGTTGAAGGTTTTTCCTATATTGCATCTCCTCTGACTAAGTTGACTTAGAAGAAGGTGAAATTTCTGTGGTCAGATGCGTGTGAGAAGAGTTTCAAGGAGTTAAAGACTCAACTCACTACCGCTCCAGTCTTGACCATATCTAAAGGAACAGATGGGTTTGTAGTGTATTACGACGCTTCTAGAGTTGGACTCAATTGTGTTCTGATGCAGCGGGGTAAGGTGATAGCTTACGCCTCCAGATAGCTCAAGGTTCATGAGAAGAACTATCCAACTCATGACCTGGAGTTGGCAGCAATGGTATTTGTGTTGAAAATATGGAGGCACTACCTTTACGGGGCTCACTTGGATGTTTTCACCGATCACAAGAGCCTTCCGTATGTGTTCAGTCAGAAAGATCTTAATCTTCATCAGAGAAGATGGTTGGAGCTACTGAAGGACTATGACATGAGCGTGTTATATTACTCAGACAAAGTCAATGTGGTGGTTGATGCCCTAAGAAGAGTGTCTATGGGGAGCGTGGTTCATGTTGAAGAGGGCAAAAAGGAACTGGCAAAAGATATTCACAGGTTAGCATGGTTGGGAGTATAGTTGGTTGATACCACTGAGGGCGGGGTAGTGGTGCAGAGTGGATCAGATTCCTCATTGGTAGTTGAAGTTAAGTCAAGGCAAGATGAAAATCCTATACTGCTTAAACTGAAGGAGGCGGTTCTCAAAAAAGAAATGGAGGCTTTCTCCCAAGGGGGAGATGGTGTACTCTGTTACTAGGGTAGATTGTGCGTACCGGATGTGGGTGAGTTGAGACAATAGATACTGGCTGAAGCACACAGTTCAAGATATTCCATCCACCCAGGTGCTACTAAGATGTACCGTGATTTATGGGATATTTACTGGAGGAATGACATGAAGAGAGACATTGCAGAATTCGTAGCTAAGTGCCCAAACTGCCAACAGGTCAAAGTAGAGCACCAGAGACTGGGTTAGCATACCCATATGGAAGTAGGGAGAGGTAAATATGGATTTTATTACAGGTCTACCTCGGACTCATCGGTAGCATAATTCAATTTGGGTGATAGTAGACCGGATGACTAAGTCAACACATTTTCTCCTAGTTAAAACTACAGACTTAGCTGAGGACTATGCTAGGCTTTATATCCGGGAGTTGGTCAGACTTCATATGGTTCCCTTGTCCATTGTCTCAAATAAAGGCACCAAATTCACCTCTTGGTTTTGGAAGCCTTTTCACAAGGGACTTGGTATCCAGTCAATCTCAGCATAACTTTTCACCCGCAGACAGATGGACAAGCTTAGCGGACTATACAGAACTTGGAAGATATGCTGACAGTGTGTGATCGATTTCAAGGGTAGTTGGGATGACCACTTGCCTCTCATTGAGTTTGCTTACAACAACAGCTACCACTCCAATATCCAGATGGCCCCATTTGAGGCATTGTATAGTAGGAGGTGTAGATCTCCTATCGGGTGGTTTGAGGTTGGTGAAGCTACTCTAATCAGGCTAGACTCAGTTCATGAAGCTATGCAGCAAGTACAACTCATCCGGGAAAGGTTGAAGACAGCTCAGAGCCATCAAAAATCTTATGCTGATGTGAGGAGAAGAGAATTAGAGTTTCACGAGAATCAACATGTTGAAGGAGCTACGTGGGAAGACAAAGCAGATATGATGGCTAGATACCCACACTTATTCCCTTCCAGCTCAGTTTCAGTTTAAGGTATCAATTTTCTCCCTAAAAACTCTATTCAGTTACATGTTCAATCCATGTGCCCCATTTTCTTTCATGTTAATGAATGTGTGTATGATTTGTGAATTTAGTTCAGTTCGGAGGTAGTCATTCCATTACTCTTCAGCTTTCATGGTTAGTATTTGAGTATAATGATTGCAAATCTCTGCTTTTCTGTGTGTTTTTCAACATTCAAGGATGAATGTTCCCAAGGGAGAGATATTGTAATGCCCCATAAACCCTAAGATCAGACCTGGGATTAAAATGGAGAAAATAGGACTTTCTGCACCAGGTCATTTAACGAGTTGTCCTGTGACCCGTGGGGTAGGCCACAAGTCGTGAAGTGACTCATGGGGAAAGGTCCGGGCCTTGTTGAAAAATTGTGAAATTGACTGACCACGGGTGTGACCACGAGTCGTGATCAACACCACAAGTCATTATGAGAATCGTGGTCAAGGGTTGGCTGAAGGTTGGAGAAATTTGGGCAGTGCACTTAACGGGTCCTCACCACAACTCGTTTGGGACACCACTTGTCGTGGTGTTGCCCGTGATAAACCCCAGGTGGTTTGTCGATTGATATGCTTCAGAAGGTGACCACGAGT